>JAMKCH010030780.1:0-16726 GCA_023653785.1 Ophioderma brevispina | reverse complement strand
GCCGTTTTTTGCACTCAATACTAAACCACTTGAGAACGCAAGTTCTGATGGATTCTAGAACGTAGCATTTTAAACTTATTTTATTAGTTTTCTATTACATATATAATTTAATACTATTAATTGTAGATATAGGCGTTTTTTCGTTAAAATAGACGTTGAGCTTTCCGTAGATAACCAAAAAAACCCCAACCCCCCCCACCCAAAACCCCCAGGCGAAATTACTTTCAAAGTATTCTATTTTTACACTTCAATGTAGGGCTAATAGAGAATGCCAAGTTTGTTTGATTTCTAGAATGTAGCATTGTAACCTTTATTAATTTTCTAGACATATATTACTCAATCACAGTTAAAGTGCAGGTGGCAATGCGTTTTGGGGGAGTGATGCAAATAGTCCTTTACTCTCCTGCGTAGTGATAAAGAAATAGACCAATTTTAAAAGGATTACTATTAGGAAGCGAGGGCAAAAGGAATTCATTCAAAAGGAATTTACTGTAAGGTATAGCGGGGTAAAACCAAATCCATAAAAATGCATTATTAAGGGTTACCGATGTTTTTTATTGGCCCTATTATCACGAAAATAATTGTATGGATAATAATATCATGCGTGTGCTCTGTTGGACTTAAATATTTATTTTTATATATTTAACCTGTTACCTGAACGAATGACTTAAACAGAAATAGCTTGGACTGGGTTAGAAATGGTTTGCACTTGGGTTTCATTTATAATATTTTAGAGTCATACAATGTATTGACGTATGTAACGTATATATTACAAAGATCAAATAGGGATTTGCTTTTGAGTATTTCACAAATGAAGTTTTCTATCAAACCCCGTTTGTTAGCGACAATCACTTAGATCGCATTAGGAGAGATTACCATATGTTGCTGGTTGCAAACTGTTTTTTTTTCATCCCCATACATCCGGGCACGATGCCCCCAACTCAAGGCGAAGTTACATAAAATGAATCACCCATGTCTATACCTGGCGAACTAAGTGTTCTTTTTTTTATAAAAGTTTCACAGCTTGTATATCCTACCCACCTCCCCTGCCCCCCACCCCACAATCAATGTTGGATTACTTTCCATTGAAAATCAGATTTACAGGATTAACATGGGACCGGGGGAGGGGGGGGATAAAAGCATTCGAACATGCTTGAACGATATAGATAAATATCATACACATGTAAAGCGACACATGGATGGAATGCAGAATGTCTGTTAATCAACTAATCTGGATAATTAATCATTAAAATTAGTCAATAAGTGTTGGACTATAATCTAAAGCAGTGTTTTCCACCCATCCATCAACACCCACCCACCAACACCCACCCACCCCATACATGAATATGGGAGAGGTATGTAATAAATAGGACGCAAATGCGCTTTATGCAGAAAAACTTTTCATAATGAATATGCACACAGTTGAATGGGGTTCATATTCTTGGTTCCGTATTGATAATTGATTGTTTCACTAGAAAGCTTGGGATTTCAATGCAGTCGTCATTCGTCATCATTACTTTTTTTCTTATCTTTTAGAGTGCTTTTCTTTCTGTAAAACGATACCATTTCCCAATATAATTACTAACAACTTACCACCTATTTTTTCCTTTGAAAAGTTTCAAGAGAACAAATAAAAGCTCGTTTTCTTTAGCGTAAACAACATTGCTGCACGAGTTCGATCCACGTGCGGTCATGTTGGTGTCATTGTCACGCATGCAAACACCTTTCAGGTCGAAAACACCACATGCGAATGGCCGTCTTAGCATGCCATAATTCACGATTTTTCAGACAAACTAATGTACATCAAGATCTAAATCAGGAGCATTTTTCGTGATGGCGAATTCTCATGGGCCTAAATATGTTCTTTTTTGTTGTTCGTGACTCTTGACTTTCGCTCATTTTGGTACGTATTTTCGGAGTGTTTAGTTTAAATTTCTGGCACGGAATTCACATATCTCTACCAATTTCTACTGGAAATCAAGTTAGTACTTATATGCGTGGTAAGGTACATAAATTTAAAACCGAAAAATTCAATAGCATTTTGATTTTAAATTTTTCTTCGAGGACTCGCACTCGCAAATCTGAGCGCTTGGATTTAAAATTTGTGACGTCATATAGGGGGTCACGTCCTGTAAAAATACAGGAGGTAATGCCACTGGGTTCCTACTGTCTGGCCGAGGATATAAGTCCGTAAGTGATACTGCAAACCAGTGGACTCCAACAACCTTGTTCATTGTTGGAACACTTTGTTATATTTGGTTCCCGATCCCTCTCAATTCATTGTTGCCTAAGAACGATACAATATTGGTCAATATCGCGACCATATAACCCTTTATACGCAGGTGTCCCTTGCTGATAGTTGTACTGTCCATGTCCACTATAGAAGACACTGTATGTGTTTCAGGGACAGTGTTCGCTGACGGCCAGGTTCCTCTTACCGTGTGTTGGAACATATAACATTTCTAATGCATGTATACTCTTAAAGCCACTATCCGCGATTTTTTCGAAATATCAACAAATCGTGCCCCTATTTTCATACAAAGTCATTTTTTTTGTGACACTGTGTATTGGAAATTATTTTTCAGTCTAGAAACAGTCTAAAGACACCTGAAGACCGCTTTTTAAATGTTTAGTGTCTGTTTTCACCCCCCCCCCACCCAAAAAAAAGTATTGTAAAGTGTTGATATGGACATAGATATGAGGCATTGAAAATTTTGAAAAAAAAAAAATGACTGATGTGGAGTCAGGTAAGGCATGAATTTCAGTTGACGATTCACTGCTCTCTCAATAAGGGTCCGGGTCTCAGTCAGGTTGTAGATGGCTAGATTGGTACTCTGTTCTAATCGCTTTTGTTGTTCAGCATAATACCAGGTAGCAGGATTGTGTATACGCTGGACACTAAAACAATGATCATTGTGCTAAGTATTTGGGGACTAAAATGATTAATCGTAAATACTCCAATCCATGAGTGTTTAATACTCAAAATTCCATAATGCCAATATTGTCAAAAAATGGTTTAAACTTAATTGGAGTAAATCAACCAAACCTACGAATCAAGATTTGGCGGCAAAAAATTGGGGATCGTCTGGCAGCCATCTTTAGATTGACCGCGATGTAAGAAAGCACTGGTTAGTAAATGGTCTTATGGATTACTTTACCTCAAAAATAAGATTAGATACCAAAATCGCCCCCTAGGTTAAATAGAATGGAAATGGGTATTGGCGGCAATCTTGGCAACCATCTTGAATTCTCAAAAACGTTCAAGGGTGCACCCCAAGTGTACCCGGCAGATTCTCAAACGAGGACACTACTGTGCATGCAACTAGCTAAGAGTATGTAGATATGGCTAAGTTATGCAAATTATCTTCTATGAAGTTAGCAGTGAAGGGATTCAGAGTAAAAATATGGTTGGTTCTTTAAAGAGACACTGGCGCCCATTTGAAAAAATAGTGCGCCCTCAGATTAAAATGGATAATTTCTAGAGTGGTTGTAAAGCTTGTATAACATTTAGGCCTCGCCTGAAATGAAATATTAAGACCAAATCAGCGCCCTTATGTCTAAACAGTACGATTTCTAATAATGACTCGGTGACGTTATTCAGCGGACGACGGATATGACGTTTAACACAAGAAGACACACGGTGTAGATTCCCACGGGCATTGCACCGTTGACCGCGTTCTCTGTGACCTTGTTAGTTTTAAATCAATGAGTACGAGTCTCTTGACATTCTTCAAATAAATCGTGTTGCTAAAAGTTTACGCAAACTTAAAGTACCTGGATGTCTTTAGCGTCTTATTTAATGTACTTATCTGTTTGGGGTATGGGATTTTAGTGAAAAAATTCTCCATTCTTCCACTGGTCCTAGACTATCATTGTGAGCAATTGAAGAAAGAAGTTTCATATTTGTGAAAAGTGCCAGTGCCGCTCATGTCTATTAGCTCATTTGGGGGAACGGGTTGGGGGAACGGGTTGGCGCACGTATTTTCCCCTAGCTTTTCACACAATGAGGTCTCGGGTTCGACAGGGGCTCGTTCTCAGTGGTTGTATGTGACAATGGTTTCGCGATCCATAATCTGAGTTTTCTCCGGTTTCCTCTTGCTTCTAATATCGAGCTTCTGGCATAAATCTGTTTGGTATTACGGTTTCCTGATGTGCTGAGCGCATTTCATGGCTGCCGCACAGCGCCTTCAGCAAGTTTACGTGGATGGGACATTGTGCGCAGGTTAATACAAATACACAAATAATGGTTGCAGAAAAAATATCTCCCGATGGACGGTTGTGTTTGGTATAGGCCTACAACACAAAATTCAAAACGCGTGTATTCTGGCGGGTTTAGTGTGGGCATGGCTCGCCAGAGTAGTGATGAAGATGTTGGTTGTCCCGTTTCCGCATTTGCGTGAGTGAATGGGGGTGCACTGGATCACATCGCGATCAGTCTTCATACTACAAGAAGGGGTTCTTGTGTCAATGGAGGAGAGGGTTTCTTGTACCACGGGGAGCGGCTTCCTTTCATTTCCAGGGGAGATGGTTTCTTGCGACAGAGGGGGTGTTCTTGTGCAAGGAAAGAGGGTTTCTTGAGCCAAGGGAGCGAGACGGGGTTTATTTGTGCCAAAGCGGGGAGAGGCTTTCTTGTGCAGGCTAAGTGGAGAGGATTTCTTCTAACGGGGGAGACGGTTTGTTGTACAAGGAGGCGAAGGCTCTTTCTCGTGCCGGGGGGGGGGGCGGTAACCACTTTTCTGCCCAGGAGAGAGGCTTGTTTGGCCTCTGGAGACTTTTTTTTTAGTCTATGCATAATATACTAGCATAAATTAGGTCTGCGAGTTTTAGGGCCCCGAAATGTTGGGCATTTCATTAATCTACATGCAATCGCGAGGACTGGAATTCTGCGAGCTAAGCTATGTTATGGACACGATAGGACCACAATTGGTTGAGTTGTCGTAAATTAGAATACTCACTCACAAGTCGTCCTGTGGGGAGAAGGCTCCTTGTGCCAAGGAGGAGAGACTTTTTTGAGCGAGGAGAAACTCTTCAGGGAGAGGGATCTCGTGCCCAAGGGTAGAGGGCGTCTCGTGCCGATGAAAGAGGTCCGACCGCAATTTGTCTGTAAACTTTACAAAGAGAGGTTTCTTGTGCGAGGGGGGAGAGGGTTTCTTGTGCCGAGGGGGGAGAGGGTTTCTTGGGCAGAGGAGGCGGAGAGGCGTTTATGTGAAACAAAGGGGGAGGAAAGGGAAGAAAAAGGTTTAGTCGTGTGAAGAGGGGGGGGGAGAGGGTTTGGGGGGAGGAGGAGTTATTGTGCCGAAGGGGGAGAGGGTTTTTGTGCCGAGGAGGGAGGATGAGGGTTTGGTGCCGAGGGTAGGAGAGGGTTCTGGCCGAGGGGGCAGAGGGCATCTTGTGGCGATGGCGTCTCGTGGCGAGGGTGGACTGAGGGCGTCTCGTGCCCAGGAGGAGAGGCGTCTCGTGACGCGGAGAGGTTCCGACCACAATGTCGTTAAAAACAAGAGGGGTTCTCTTGTGACAAAGGGGAGAGGGTTTTTCTTGGTGTCGAGGGGGGAGAGGGTGGGAGAGGGTTTATTGTGCGAGGGGGTGAGGGGGAGAGGGTTTCTATTGCCGAGGGGGAGAGGGTATCTTGTGGTGAGCTAGGGCGTATTCGTGCCCAGGAGAGGAGGTCCGACCGCATGTCGTTTATTATTCAAACGACAAGAGGGGTTTCTTGTGGCCAAGGGGGAGAGGGTTCTGTGACGAGGGGGGAGAGGGTTTCTTGTTGCGAGGGAGGGGGGGGGGGGAGGGGGGGGAGAAGTGTTTTATTGTGAAAGAGGGGGAGAAGGGTTCTTTAGAGAGGGGGAGAGGGGAAGGCCACTTGTGACGAGGGGTTAGAGGGCTTCTTGTGGCGAGAGGGCATATCGTGAAAAGGAGGATTCAGGACCCCTAGAGGGCGTCTCATGCAGAGGAGTGTCCGACCGCAATGTCGTTAAACTACAATAGGGGTTTTCTTGTGCCAAGGGGGAGAGGAGCGGGTTTCTTGTGACGAGGGGGGAGAGGGTTTCTTGTGCCGAGGGGGGGGGGGGGGGAACAGGGGAAGTCAGTGAGGTGAGATGAGAGGGAGTAAGGAGGCAGAGGGGGGAGAGTCTGTATGAGGGAGTCTCGTGCCCAGGAGGAAGAGGGCGTCTAGTGCCGCGGAGAGAGAGTTCGACCACAATGTCGTTAAATACAAGAGGGGTGTCTGTGCAATAGGGAGAGGGTTTCTGTGTCGAGGGGGGAGAGAGGAGAGGGTTTCTTGTGCGAGCGGGGGGAGAGGGAGAGGGTTTCTTGTGGGGGGGTGGGAGAGGGTTCTTGACGACGGGGAGTGGAGAGGGCATCTAGTGGCGAAAGGGCCGTCTCGTGGCGAGGGGGAAAGGGCGTCTCGTGCCCAGGAAGAAGGAGGACGTCTCGGCCCAGGAGAGAGTCTCCGACCGCAAGGTACGGTAAAACTACAGAGGGGTTTCTTGTGCCGAGGGGAGGAGGGTGGGTTTCTTGTGCCGAGGGGGGAGAGGGTTCTTGTGCGAGGGGTAGTTTTAGAGGGTCCCTTTTTGTGGCGATAGGGGATCCCGTGCCCAGGAGGAGAGGGCGGATAATGCCGGGAGTGATCCGATCAGCAAGGCGTTAAACTACAATAGGGGTTTTCTTGTGCCGAGGGGAGAAGGGTTGTTCTTGCCGAGGGGGGAGAGGGTTCTTGGCCGAGGGGGGGGAGAGTGGGTTCTTGTGCGAAGGGGTAGGGGAGATGGCATTCTTGTGGCGAGGGAGGGCGTCTCGTGGCCAGGAGAGTCCGACCGCAAGGGTCGTTAAATACAAGAGGGGTTCTTGTGCCAATGGGGGAGAGGGTTTCTAGTCCCGAGGGGGGAGAGGGTTCTTGTGCGAGGGGGGGGGCAGGAGGCCATTCTTGTGGTGATAGAGGGAGTCTAGTGCGCGAGGGGGGATGTGAGGGCGTCTGTTGCCCAGGAGGTAGAGAGAGGGCGTCTCGGTTGCCGGCGGAGAGTTCCGACCACAATGTTCGTAAATTACAAGAGGGGTTTCTTGTGCCAATCGGGGAAGAGGGTTTCTTGTGTCGAGGGGGGAGAGGGGGGGGGGCGAGGGTTTTTTGTGTCGAGGGGGGAGAGGGTTTTTCTTGTGCCGAGGGGTAGATGGCATCTTGTGGCGATTCGGGGGAGGGCGTTCGTGCCCAGGAGAGTCCGACCGCAATGTCGTTAAACTACAAGAGGGGTTTCTTGTGCCAAGGGGGAGAGGGTTTCTTTTGTGACGAGGGGGGAGAGGGTTTCTTGTGACGAGGGGGGGAGGGGAGGGTTTCTTGTGTGCCGAGGGGGGAGAGGGTTTCTTGTGCGAAGGGGGGGAGAGGGTTTCTTGTTGCCGAGGAGGAGAGGGTTTCTTGTGGCCGAGGGGGGAAGAGGGTTTTATTCGTGCAGAGGGGGGAGAGGGTATCTTGTTCCGAGGGGGGAGAGGGTTTCTTGAGACGAGGGTGGGGGAGGGTGTCTTGTGACGAGGGGGGAGAGAGAGGGCAATATTGTGAGAGGCGGGGGATGAGGGATCTGTCGCGAGAGGGCGTCTCGTGTGGCCCGGGGTAGTGGGGGGGAGAGGGAGAGGGCGTGAGGAGAGGGCGTCTCGTGCCGAGGAGAGATCCGACCGCAATGTCGTTAAACTACAAGAGGGGTTTCTTGTGCGGAGGGGGAGCGGGTTATTGTGCCGAGGGGGGGAGATGGGTCTTTGCCGAGGGGGGAGGGAGACGGTTGTATTGTGACGAGGAGGGAGAGGGTTTCTTGTGCGAGGGGGGAGAGAGGGCTTCTTGTGCAGAGGAGGGAGAGGGCATCTTGGGACGAGGGGAGCGGGCATCTTGTGCCGAAGGGCGAGAGGGCATCTCGTGGCGAGAGCGTCTCGTGGCGGAGGGGGGCGTCGTGCCCCGGAGGAGAGGGCGTCTAGTGCGGAGGGAGGAGAGAGTCCGACCGCACAATGTTGTTAACCACTACAAGAGGGGTTTCTTGTGCCGAGGGGGGGGAGGAGGGTTTTGTCAGAGGGGGGGGGGAGAGGGTTGTATTGTATTCGAGGGGGGGGTAGGGGTTTTCTTGTGCCGAGGGGGGAGAGGGTTTCGTGTTGCCAAGGGGGGGAGAGGGTTTCTGGTGCTGAGGGGGGAGAGGCGGCATCTTGTGACGAGGGGGAGGGAATCTTGTGGCGAGAGGCGTCTCGTGCCCAGGAGGAGAGGGCCATCTCGTGCTGAGGAGAGTCCGACCGCACTGTCGTTAAACGACAAGAGGGGTTTCTTGTGCAGATGGGGGATGGAGGGTTTCTGTGCCAAGGGGGAGAGGGCATCTTGTGGCGAGAGGGTTTCTCGTTGGCGAGGGGGAAGAGGGGTAACATGCCCAGGAGGAGGTGTGAGCACGCTCGGCCCGAGGAGAGGAGAGTCCGGACCGCAAATGTCGTTAAACTACAGAGGGGTGTCATGTTGCAGAGGGGGGAGAGGGTTACTTGTGCCGGAGGGGGGGGGAGGGGGAGAGGGTTTCTATGCCGAGGGGGGAGAGGTTTTCTTGTGCCGAGGGGGGAGGGAGAGGGTGGGGGAGAGGGTGTCTTGTGGCGAGGGGTGGAGAGGGTTTTTTGTGCGAGGGGGGAGAGGGTTTTTTGTGCCGAGGGGGGAGGGGAGGGCGAGAGGGGTTTTGCTTGTGCCGAGGGGGGATGAGGGAAATCTTGTTGCAGAGGGGGGGGAGGGGGTTTCTGTGTGCCGAAGGGGGGAGGAGGGTTTCTTGTGCCGAAGGGGGAGAGGGTTTCTTGGTCGAGGGGGGAGAGGGTTCTTGTGCGAGGGGGGGGAGGGTTTCTTTGTTGCGAGGGGGGAGAGGGTTTCTTGTGCCGAGTGGGGGGAAGAGGGTTTCTTGTGCCGAGGGTGGAGATGGGGGAGGGGAGGAGGGGTTTCTTGTGCCGGGAGGGGGGGAGAGGGTTTCGTGTGCCGAGGGGGGAGAGGGTTTCTTGTGGAGAGGGGTTATTGGCCGAGTGGGGGGAGGGGCATCTTGTGACGAGGGGGAGAGAGAATCTTTGGTGGCGAGAGGGCATTCGTGGCGACGAAGAGGGCGTCTCCTGCCCTGGATGAGAGGGCGTCTCGTGCCGTGGAGAGTCCGACCGAAATGTAGTTGACAAACTATCCGAGTGGTTTCTTGGGACGAGGCGGGAGAGGGAGGGTTCTTGGCCGAGGGGGGAGAGGGTTTTCTTGTGCGATGGGGGGAGAGGATGAGGGGGAGGGTTTCTTGTGCCGAGGGGGGGAGAGGGGTTTATTGTGCCGAGGGGGGAGGCAGGATTTATTGTTACGAGGAGGATGAGGGTTTCTTGGCCTTGAGGATGGGGAGGGTTTCTTGTGCCGAAGGATGGGAGAGGGCATTCTTGTGACGAGGGGGAGAGGGCATCTTGTGACGAGGGGGGAGAACGGCTCGTGGTGAGGGGAGAGAGGGCATATTTGGACGAAGGGACGAGAGGGCGGGCATCCTTGTGGCGAGAGGGCGTTTCGTGGCCAGGGGGGAGGGGCGTCACGTGCCCAGGAGGAGAGGACGTCTCGTGCTTGAGGAGAGAGTCCGACCGACAATTTGTCGTTTAAACTACAAGGGGGTTTCTATTGCCGAGGGGGGAGAGGGTTTCTTGGCCGAGGGGGGAGAGGGTTTTGTGACGAAGGGGGATTTTCGGGGAGGGGCCAGTCTTATGGCGAGAGGGAATCTCGTGGCGACGAGGGGGAGAGGGCATCTGGTGCCAAGGAAAGAGAGGAAGTCTCGGGCCGAGGAGAGAGTCCGACCGCAGGTCGTTTTAAAATACAAGAGGGGTTTCGTGTGCAGAGGGGGGAGAGGGTTTCTTGATGCGAGGGGGAGAGGGTTTCTTGTGTGAGGGGGAGAGGGCATCATGTAAAGGGGAGGAGATGGCATCTTGGGGCAAGAGGGCGTTCTCGTGCCCAGGAAGAGAGGGCGTCTCTTGCCCAGGAGATGGAGGGCGTCTCGTGCAGGAAGAGCGTCCGAACGCAATGTCGTTTAAACTACAAGAGGAGTTTTCTTGTGCCGAGGGTTGAGAGGGTTCTTGGGCGAGGGGGGAGAGGGTTCTTGTGGCGACGGGGGAGAGGGTTCTGCTGCCGAGGGGGGGGGAGGGTCTTGTGCCGAGGAGGGAGCGGGTTGCTTGTGCCGAGGGGGGAGAGGGTTTATTGGGCGAGGGGGGATGAGGGCATCTGTGACGCGGGGGAGAAGGGCATATTGTGACGAGGGGGGGAAGCATTGTGGCGACGGGGGGAGGGGGGGAGAGGGCATTTTGTGACGAAATGCGAGAAGGACATCTTGTGGCGAGAGGGGCCGTCTCGTGGCGAGCGGGAGAGGGCGTCACGTGCCAGGAGGAGAGGGCGTCTTGTACCCAGGGGGAGAGTCCGACCGCATATCGTTATTAAACTACAAGAGGGGTTTCTTGTGAAGAGGGGATGGGGGAGAGGGAGAGGGTTCTTCTGCCGAGGGGGGAGAGGATGGGGGAGAGGGTTTCTTAGGCCGAGGGGAGAGGTTGCTTGTGCCGAGGAGAGTCCAGGTCTGTGCCGAGGAAGGAAGAGGCAGAACCCCTTCGATAGTTCCGACCAAAAAATTGTTTAATACACAGAGGGGTTCCTTGTGCCGAGGGGAGAGGGTTTCTAGTCCCGAGGGGGGAGAGGGAGACAGAACGGAAATCCCGTGCCGAGGGGGGAGAAGAGGCGTTTTGTTGTGCCCGCGGAGGTGGGGGGGAGCTGCGAGGCCGTCTCGTGCCGAGGGGGAGAGGGCGGTGAGAGGGCATCTGGCTGATGGGCGGGGGTGTGAGGGAGTTCTCGTACCGGGGGGGAGGGGGGGGGTTTGGCCTGCTATCACGACCCCAGTCAGACAGGCAGGTCACGTTTTGTGCCTGCAAAGGTCTCACTGATTTTCTAATGGCGTAATTCCCAAGCTAAGTGCCAGTGCGTTGCGAAGTTTCCGAAATGAAAGCTTATATTTAAACCATTTTAAGTTGGACCTGGTACAAATATTAGAGCGCTAATGAGGCAGGAAATAAATCCGTTAGTTTTTTCTTTGCCTAGATATAGGCAATTTAATTATGTGACGTAGTTGTTTTAAGAAACTATTCAATTTAAGAGACGCGTAGGTGTTCCCAAAACCAAGCTGTGGACCTGACGATTTGGCTAACTAACGAATATGGCAAACTGTTGATAAGATTTCTGTGGCTTCCTATGTGCCAAAATAATTGGTGGGGGAATTGGTGTCCAACTCCAACGCTTTCCTGTGGTACCAAAATGATGTAAAACTAGACCTACACCAAATATAATGCCGATATAGTGGTACTTCGGCCTTTACGAGATCAAGTTCCATTGTATGTCCCAAAGTACGAGCCGGACCACGAGTCAGTCTGATGTCTGTCTGATGTGGTTCATTTCACCCGCTGAGAGAGGAGCTGGCAGGAAATACACGCGCGATTGGTTCCATGGCCTCGCTCGTATAACAATGGCATATTGATTGAAACCGTAGCAATTCACACAGAAGAAATTGGGCCTAAAAATTTGTGAATTATATTTTTGTGTTCTTGTCGTGGACTTCCCGTTTCGTAATTTTGATGGATTATTGAGGAAAGGTTTTTGTAACTTGAAAAAACTGAGAAAGATCAGAGCTGTCCGTTTCCAATAGCATTACTTGGGGCAGGTTTTTAGCCCGACTTGCAATTCATCTGTCTCATTTGATTTGTTTGAAAAATGACCATATTTTTACATTTAATATCAATCATAACCGACTATAACATGCTAGTTTATACATATCTATCTGATTACCCCTATTTCAAACAACGGATGAGGAAAAATCCACAAAAAATAGTTACCTGACCAACTTCTATTTACACTTTTTCATGCGGTCATTTCGAAGTTCAGTGAGTTGCTGAAGAAAAATATTAAGCAGTATGTGTGACCTGCGTTTGACAGATCGCGAGGACAGCGTGAGTGGCGAAATTGTTTCTGAGCAAAAAAATCACTTTTGAAATAGACTGCGAAACAAGGGATGCAGGCCCACTTCAAATCCCTAGGCCCGACCACAATGTCGACGTCGCGTCGCTAATAAATTACAATTCGATGGGGTACTGGCCAAGGGGGGGAGAGGGTTCAGGTGGCCACGGAGTATTGGTATTTTTTGTTATCCATTAAAATATGTAATTCTTCCAATATCCTGAACATATTGAGAGAAAAGAAGAAAATTGAGAAGAAAGAAATGTCATGGTTGGAAATTTGCCAGTGTCGCTTTAAAGTATAACTTACCTATCAAACTATCAAGAATTATTGACCATAAGAGATACGAGGACATGTCCAGAAAGAAAACGCCCTCCATTTTTTTCGAACCCGTTTTTATCATATTTGTAATATAAAGTGAAGCTAGTGAATAGCCGAATCTTTACGTCTTTATGTAATTATGAGATTTATTTTGTTCTGTCGTGCACGACAGAAGAAAAAAACCAAATATGCAGGGGACGATAAGGGACGCTTAGATTCAACATATCAGGTGCAATTTGAGAAAATATTCTATCCTCTGTCCCTTTATAATGACTTTGTTGTCTGGTTTACTTCAAAGTATCAAGAATTAATTTCTATAAACTTGAAAAGCACTCTTATATTTTTTGTCCGGATCGTTCCTAGTTTGTGAATTAGAGCAAAAATTTATCAAGTCCCCAGAAGCCCCATTGTTGTTATATTGAGGAATAAGAGGGTAAGTTTATAACAAGGTTAAAAAATTAAAATGATTCAATTGAGTTAAATCTGGTTGTCTAGTCCAAACTGAGTAAGAAAATATTTTAGTTTAAGGGCACGCAGGCCAAAAAATTGTTCCAAGGTTCATCATGGGGTAAAAATTTCAACCAGTACGATTTAATTTAAACTAATTCCAAAAAATTGTATATTATGGCCAAAAAACAGTCAACACACTACATCTTCGAAATATTGGATCCTTATAGGGCAGTGGTTGTGACCCTCAGTTGAAACCTGTCATAATGAGCCCTTAAAACATGGCGCAAAAAAATACTGAACTATGTAAATATAGCTTTCAGTTATAACACAATTGAGACGAACAAGTACAAATGATTTTACAAAGAATCTCAGCATTCTCAGCCTTTAACCCCCCATGACCTTGAAATTTATTTCAAGATCCTAAATCGCAGACAGATAGGGCCAAACTATACATTTTGATCAATCCTTAGATATTTACACAAATTGCATTGGTATACATTTTAACGCATGACATGTTTGTACCAACTGGAACCCCCCTTATTTATCAAATGCACAAAGGGGTTTTGGGCACGTATGTATGTTGCTCACAAATTAGAAACTCTTAAAAATTTAAATTTTACCTATTTGTTCTAGTGTCTCACGATTGTTGTTAACACATGTAAAAATTGAGTATTTGTGCTCAATTAAGCTCTATTAATTTATTTATATTTTGAGTTATATTAGTTAGTAATAAAAACGGTCAGTCTTTACAAATTAGTCCTATAAGACTTTGTTTGATTATATATAGGCCTAAGGACAATATGGCATAATTTCAACTTGATTGGAGGATTTAAAAGTTTGGCGCCTGTTGAAAAAGTGACACCACATTTAGAGAGTACAAAACTACTACCTTCCACTTATATAGAGGGTCCATAACGAACTTTTCCAAAGGTGTCAAACCTTTTGTGTGGGGTGGGGGGTGTGAACGAACGGGGTCCTATGGCTCCTGCTCTAAAGAAGGCAGATGGAACATCGAATTTCGCAAAATCTGGGGGTGCCAGAGTTTTTGGCTGAATCGAAGAAGAAAGCCATTAAATTACGCTTAGGGTGAATGGAGGATTTCAAATATTTGGCGAAGAATATTCGCGTTCTCCCTTCGATTCAGTCCCAAAAAATGGGCACCCCCAATTTTGCGAAATTCGGTCATTTAAAAGTTGATGTTCCCCTTCTCCTCGTTGGAAAATATTCACGACCCCCCCCCCCACAATCGCTTACTTTCAACTCTGCCATTCTCCTACCCTGGAGTAATAATGACCTCCTCCCTAAAGTTGGTATATCAGCCACAGTCATGAAGGCTTTAACTACTGTTTAAAAGGTGCAAAGAGACCAGGGCACCCAATATTGTGTCATAATAGTCCTTTCCTATAGGATTAGACACTCAAGTGATTTTCTACCTATGTTTAGGCTACAGAAATGTCTTAAAAGCCGAAAGGAGAAAAGGGTTGATTGTGTATTGATTTGCTTATATTTCATATAAAACAGAGGCTAAATTTCGGATTTGCTCCTTACAAAATTTTTAAAATGCCACAATTTGAGTACCAACCAGAAACATTTCTCAGCTTATCCTTGAAGATGGGGATATTTTTGATGGTATAAGTTTCAATTCAGGGGTTAAAATCAGTTATACTTCGAATTTTTTACGGACACCCTGATAGGTTAAAATATTCGTTGCACCTTTAAATTCCATACCAGAAACCGAAATAGAGCATGTTGCTACAGTCATGTTCATGTAGATTTTAATGTAACACCATGGTAGGGAAAGAGCAGAATTTGGTAATAATAAATTTCAGCATAAAAAAACGGTAAATATGTAGCAGTATATCACTGTGTTTAGTCGACTATTGCACGGTCTATAGCCAGGCCTTAAGATAGTATGTAATTTGAATGTATATATGTAATATAAGAGCATGAGAATTACAAGGTTTCTCATTTTTTAACTGACATGGTCATTTTGAGATATGGCTTTTTTAAGTTCACAACTTTAAATATTAAGAAATTTCCCGAAGTGGGACCTTCAAACAAATTACCTGAAGCTTAGAAAATGTGAATTTCTAAGATCTCACAAAAACCAAAAATGTCAGAACCTACAATTGCAATTTTCAGCTCACGATTTGATGAAATGAAGAAAATTAAGATATGATTTTTTGTGACAGAGATCTAATAAAAGGAATCCGGCAGTGGACCTAAGTCCGGAAGAAAAATAAAAATTCGGTGTATCTCTCCCCTTGATTAATACATCATGAGGGACTTGGAAACACTATGGTGTCAATTATTAACATATACTCATATGTCTTGTTCTTTGTTTTTGTGTATGTTTGTTTTTCTTAAAAATCCTGTGGCAAACCTTCCCCAAACCCATCTTCAATGGTCCCAGAGATAGAGGTGGTTTATTTATCCGAATTTACCAAGTGTCTTGTTATGATATCTGTATAGGTCATCCCTTGGGACATCCAAAACACAAAGCCTTAAGCTCAGTGAGTGGTGGACCGTGACGTCAGAGGTCAATGACCTCTAAATTTGCACGATCTTCACCAAAATCATTATTTTTAGCGCTAGAGGTCACAAACTAAACTCAATTTGGGCAAGTTTGGTATCATATCAAAACTAACAAAATTATCTATTCAGTGATAGCTAACACATTGAATTTCGTGAAAGTATAAGTTGGTACTGTGCCAAAAAAGATGATTTTTTTTACGTCTTTTTTCCATTTTTTTTATCAACTTTGTACAAATATGTTACAGATGTACAATTAAGATAGCAATATTTCTCCTCAATATTTTCCAGAAATTAGCGTCTATATAATGTGTCAATAATATCCGGAAGATTGACTATTTACTTCATTAATTTTTTTAGTTACGACATTTTTAAGTATGTTCGCCCTATGTCTTCTATTTTCGCCCTTTATTTCCAGTGTGGTTGTTTATAGACCACAAAGGGAGTAAACACTGATGGATTTTTGGCTAATTTGGCATCATATTAAAGCTAATACAATTATCTATTCAGATAAGGTAAAATATTTTTATTCAGGAATGTATAAATGTGCCCAAAATGATTATATTGTAATATGTGTTGTCCACACATTGTGCAAACACAATTTTCCCCTAATTTTCCCCTAATTCCTAGATCCTTGGTTCAACTGGGAAAATCAATAGTACATCCTATAATGGCAGATGCCATTCCAACAATATCCACAATGAGGCATCAAGTTTCATGTCAAAAGAAATGTAGATGCTATCATGTCCAAGAGTTGAAACAGATGCATCTCTGAGTGCCATTCCTGAAAAACACTGCGAGAAACATGAGGAAGGATGTCTTAAACAAAGCTGAGAGAAACTAGTGATTGAAATCCTTTGTCTGCTGTTTTTTGCCTTTCTATGTTTGATGGGTTTGTAATAATAAAAATATTTAAATTCTTATAACGCGCAACAAGTCCACCGAGGTGCTCGGGGCACCGCTTTAGAGCGCCACAACACAAAGAATAATCCAGGAGTGCAATGGTTTTGGGGTGTATAATAATTATAATAGGGCTGTTTTGATATTAGAGTGTATCGGTGCGCATGGCTACAGAGCGCATAGCTCTGTAGCCATGGCGCGTATGTTCAAGGGTATTATGTTTGATAGAGATTACTTTTGCAGGGGAAGTTTCTGGAGTTTTGAGTTATGCACAGGTAATTTAACAGAAGCATGATTGATGTGAACTTCATATTTTTTTCTTAATTTATCATGATATTACTAAGATCTTTTGAACAAAGGTTTAAGAGATGATTTTTTAATGTCACTGGGACCGAGACTGCCATAGTAAATTCATGTAGCAGTTTCAAAAATTACCGTTTGGAAATCCCCAAATCGAGCAGATCGTGTCCTACCCTCCCTGTACAGAACCACATGTATAGTCTCACATCTTGATCGATTACGCTGTGACAACAGAGATAC
>JAMKCH010030779.1:0-16375 GCA_023653785.1 Ophioderma brevispina | reverse complement strand
TGAAAATAATCGTCGATTTGCGTAATTTTTTGGTGGTGTTGGGGTTGTACGGATAATGATGGTAACGGGTTTCCCACTGTATTACATCGATTTTATCCAGTAAGAATTCATGAATACAGCTAACGTAAATTTCCAGGTGTTATTTTTTGTTTCTTAATCGGAATTTGTTTGAATCGTATGTGGGATGTTGTCGGCCCCTCTAGGAGTTCGCGATTTTTCAAATGCGATTTTCTCAAAACAAAATAGTATTTGTTGAACATCCGTCACTCTGAATCCACCCGACGATTTAGAATAGATATAAAACACATGTTGTATTCATTTGGAATTTCAAAATACCTTACCTTATTGTCTGTAATAAAAAGCCCCCTCCATTTTTTTCACAAACTTTCCCAAAAAATGAACAAAAAATCATACCATATGTTGATAATTAACAATCGCGATGCAAAAATCATTTGCCAGTCGCTGAAACTAGCTATTAGGTCCACCAAATCAAAAGTTGTCAAATTTAAAAGTGCAGATATCTGGAGAAGTGTAGTGTCATAGAAATTACACTTTTCCATGTATTGTGTAAAATAGAACACTTTGCAGTGTGTATCTGGGGAGTACTTTCGGGGCACACACCCCTGGGGGTTTGTGCCAAAACCATGCAAAAGCCAGGGGTGTGAGAGGCCATGGACAAAAAACAAGGAAAAGGGGAAAAAACGAGGAACAAGGAATCCAAAATGCCCAAAACAAAACCCTGAAAATCAAAGAAAAAAAAATTTCAAAAACGAGGAACTCCTCTTAAAAGAGGAGATTTCACACTCCAGAAATCAGCCTATTTTTAGGCTATTAAAGGTTTTTTCCTTCTGCCCCCAGGGGTCCCCCTCACAAAGCAAGGTCTGAACATGTTGCCTTTGCGCAAATATAGATTTGTATACAGTCGTGATGAAAGGCCATTGTTGAGCTTGTTCAACATTGATCCTTTTTGCAGGAGCACTGGGGTTAGTCCAGAGAGGGTCGTTGAGTGACAATTGTGTACAGCACGTATTTCAATATGGAATAAATCGCAATCTCATCATAGTGGGCAGTTCACACTCCATAGAAAAACTTTTTAACATACACAATTTTGGCACCTCGCCAGTGGCGAGAAGGTGCTGGCTATGAGTTTACAATGGAAATATATTTTCCGCGATTTTAACAGTTTTGCCAAATGCGCGAGAATTTAATTCAACAGTATTGACATCAATGCAATACAAATATATTGGAAAGTTATTTTCGCGAGTTTTTATTTTTCCGCGTTTTATGTTCGCTTGCGAAATTCACGAAAAAAAATACCCCTAAATTACACTTATACAGTAACTGCACAAATGACCTATAATAACGACTCACTTTTTTTGCGAAATGAAACAAACAAATGCCCATTGATTACACGCTTTATTTCTTGTGGCAATGTATGCCAATAGGAATAAACGTGTACCCATGGGCGTTTTGTTTTGTCAAAATACATTAAGCAATATAAACAACCCTCTTTTTACAAAATTCTCGGGGTGTTTATTGACAAACAATACGGTAGGTGATTTTTGTGGTCTTCCTGTAGAACTAGGGGGCAGAACAAAGACAACATAATCAACATCAAGATCTCTGAATGTCACGTCATGAATCAATAACAGATCACAGTATGTGCAATAAAATTGTTAATTCAGCTCAGGATGTAATAATGTACTACATGTAATTGTTATTGTTAGAATTTATTGCTTATCATGGGTAAAATCAATGAAATGAACATTAAATGTTTTTTAATAAAATTATTTTACAGAAAAGTTAAATCAGATTTTTGTATTTTTATTCTTGTAATTTGTACAGAGAATTGGACATTTTTGTTTAGTTCAGGAGGTTCCCGAGTGATCAGGTAGCTTTTTTTAAGTCAATCACCCCAGGGGCGTAGCTACCATAGGAGAAGAGCCCGGACCGTTAGTGCCCCAAAAAAAATTTAAATGCCAGTCGTCCAGATCAGGGTTCGGAAACTTCCGGAAAAAACCTATTTCTTCCGGAGAATGAAGAAAATGGAAAAAGGTATTCTTCCAGTTTCTTCGGAAGAAACTGGAAGAAAATCACGAAATGGATTATAAACAACAAATAAATTACACCATATTCATTTTCGTTTGCACTTCAATTTCAAGACTACTTTAAGTTACTTTACAGACAATCTTGTTTTTTTCAAAATTAATCTACAAGTTTATTTAATTCTTGCAAGTAATACAATAAATTTGGTTCACAATTTGTTTTGTATTGCATCAATGATACAGATCTATAAATGTAACCCATTTTTCCCCAAATCTTGCAGTGTATCACGTTTGTACTGGAAGATCAAACAATGAAAAAAGCTTTAAAAATCTGTAATTGCCAAGTTTTAATTTTAAAACACAAATATAAACAAAGTAGCAACCATTGTTCTTTTGTTTTAATGATGTACTACATTGTATTGCTTAATGGGGAGAACCTGGTTTAGGGACTATAACATTTTGTTTAAATAAATTGAAGATGTTCAGGTCCTTACAATGATCCCTCCTTCCTGCTTGGCCTTGCTGGTGTGAGAAGTGTCTAATCAGTTTCTTTTCTTCCAGCAATTGTCATATTTAGGCCTTGTGAATCAATGCGAGTTTAATTTTATACAATTGCCCGGGTATGTAGGGGGGTCCCTAAATGGTTATTTCACAGTATTTCACTATATTTCATCACTATTAATATTTAACCAAAAGGGAAGTCATTGGTTATTAAAGGAAAATTTTAAATTACTTTTTAGTTCTTTTCTTCTTCCTTGTTCTTCCGCTTTCGGTGGAAGTAAACGGGAAGAAACCCGTTTCTTCCAAGTGAAAAAAACCGCGGAAAAAACCACGGTTTTTTCCACCTGTGGAAGAAACTGGCGAACCCTGCCAGATATATATACAGCGTGTATTCAATAAATACGCAGGATTGGAAACAAAATATTAACAATATAAACCACCACTGGTCCTGTTTTAAAAGTATACTTTCCTACTCTTCACTATGCTTTTACCCCATCTCATTTCGACACTCCTGTCCAAAGATGATGAAGAAGGAGGGTTATATATACTTAAAGCTGGTCCGATTTGGGAAATCACAAAATGTGCTGGAACTGTTTAAATTTTTTATTATCTTTTAAAGTGGAAGAGAACTTCTAAAACAATGGACATGGAATATTAATTTGAATTTTCCATGTCAGTGTTTGAACTGGACTTCTCACTTCTGATCCACATTAACTCAAGCTTTGTGCAATAAATATCATGTCAAAAACATGATTTAAATTCCAATGCAAGTCTTGTTGTTTGATTTCAGAAAGCAATTCCATGATGCTTTGAAACAATGCAACGATAGTCAGTTATTAAATTGAAGGTGACACATCAGTTTGAACAAAGCTTTATTCAGTGCAATTGCATGCAGTAGATACCTACATGGTACATAACACTGTCGTTGTGTTAAAGTCACTGAATCAGACCAACCCGATTCAAAAGGGCTTCACAAAAATGTCACAACTTTGAACACAAAAATCTAAATAGCACAAACAAAATTTTGTCAAAGATGAGATCATTGACAAATCTTTAACAAAATAGACACAATAGTTGTATTATTGTCTCAAAAATCGCATCAAATTCCTGCGTTTGAACTTTGATCCAAATTTTCAAGCATAGGCCTATAGGGGCCCAGTTGGTTTTTGTCCAAGGCCCCCGGACAATGCTAGCTACGCCACTGATCAACCCCCTAGATTTGGTTTAACAAAATAATCGTCAACAGATGTGTTCTGTGAATGCCAAGCTCCTTTTGTGGTCATGGTCATGCCATGTCATGCCCAGGTCATGCCAACATAATCTTCTGGCATGACTGTGCCTGACATGCAATCGACAGTGGCATGGTTTGTGATTGAAACTGTTTTAATCCCAGTCGGTGAACAATTCCCTTTAAAATTTCTTTTACATATCTTTAAGTGTTGTCATGGTCTTGCTCGCTTGCTTAATCCTTTGGGAACTACGGCGATTGAGTCAGCGAACAAAATTACTATCTGTTAAAAAATCTGTCAAAAACAATGTTACCATATTAAGAATTCAAAAGCGCACCTGACTTACAGAGGGAGTATTTCGCATTTTAACATATGTACTTTTACCAGTGAGCCTCTTTTTTTTTACCACTGCACATCGTAGGGCACATGTGGCATAAAGTGCCCGACCCACACGCCAAAGGTGTGGGTCGCAGCCTCGTTCGCCTCGAGTAAGGCACTTTACACTCAATTATCCTCTCTACCCAGCGTGTATAAAGTGGTACCGGGGCATTATCAAGGTTGGGAAGGCAATACGTCTCACAGTAGAGGATGTGTGGTGAAACCCCACAGCAAACATATTTGATCAAAGTTACAATGCGTTGGAATGTCGCAGATATTGATTTGAGATATAGCCAAAACAAAGGAGAAAATGTCTTTTTCCGCTTTCCCTTCAACTGATTATATCTTGGAATTAATTGGGCACAAATTTCAATGGGGGTTTCAGCAAAAATTGTAGCTTTTAAAATGTGCACACAGTTACATGGAAAAGTAAAATTTTTATCTGACCAACTTCAGATAATTTTGCTTGATCACATCACAGTGGAGTCTGGCCCAATCACTTCGAAAAGAGATGGGCACTCCGTTCCTGTGTATACACAGGCCCTTTCCTTTTTTTACATCGTATGACCGTAGAGCACACAGTATGAATAAAATGCTACGGACTAGGAGTGCGGACAACATTTTATTAAGAACGCACGGACTAGGAGTGCGGCAACATTTTTATTTAGAACGCACGGACTAGGAGTGCGGCAACATTGTTATTAAGAACGCACGACTAGGAGTGCGCAAATTTTATTAAAACGCATGTGACTAGGAGTGCGGCAACATTTTATAAGAACGCACGGAACTAGGAGTGCGGCAACATTTATAAGAACGCATGGACTAGGATGCGGGCCAAACATATTTATTAAAGACGCACGGACAAGGGAGTTCGCAACATTAATGCTGTGCGCCCTCACAAACAGCTCTCACCAGTAAAAAAGTACAGGTCCCTATATCAGCATGAATTATCCTTTTCATGTTATAAAAATGCAAATGATGGCATTGGGTTAAATGAAGCTTAAAAACCAGCAATTCAAACAAAAAGTCCTTTTCAGGAACACTCAGTTGTCACACAATTTTTCATATTTTATTGTCAAAAAAGTCAAGCATTATTCCATTCAAATGATACAGTTAAAACTACACAATTCAATACCTCTGCATAAAAAGACAGAGCAGCATGACAATGTACAGACACTATACAAGATTGAAAACAACTCTTTAAACCATAGCATCACAAATTTCATTCTATTCAAATCTATAGGAAAAACAGAATGTACATAAGTAGTTGATGAAAGTAAATAATCAGTTTGATTAGGACAAGTCATGATATGACCCTGTTACCAGTTACAGGTTATTTTATAAGTCGTAGCCTTTTAAGGAGGACAAGTCTTGCAAACTGGGACAGTACTCGACTTATGCAAAAAATTGCCCTTAATTCTTTGTTCTATTACCTCTGCTGCCCATTATGAAAAAGGCCAGCATTCTGATTGGTCAGTTTTACTGCCCATTATTCTGCAATAATGAGTTGCCACGTCATTTTTTAAATCAAGATGTTTTAGATAATAGAAATAAAGGGTTTGCCGTAGCATCTATGGGCTTATAATGTATCCTCGGCCGGAAAACTTTAAAATAACAGCCGGCTGCACCTCGGAATTATAGCTTTTCGACCTCGGACACATTATTCGCCCATAAATGATACTGATCACCCTTTATTTCGAGTGTGCATTTTGTGCGGGGCTGACTTAATTTGCGGGTGGCGGGGTGATTTTGCGGGGTGATTTTTTGCGGTTGATTATTTGCGGGGTGAGTATTTGCGGGGGTGAATAATTTGCGGGGTGATGTTTGCGGGGTGATTATCTTGCGGGGGATTATTGCGGGGTGATTTTTTGGGGGGGTTTTTTGCGGGGTGTTTTTGCGGGTTAAGTTTTTTGCGGGGGGACTTTTTTGGGGTGTTTTTCTTTGCAGGGTGAGTTTTTTTTTGCTAAAGGGGGGTGATAAGAGTTACGCAAAATGATGTTTAGTTATCTTATGGAAATTTTGTGGAGAAACAAAAAAGGTGATAGTTATTCCTTATAACTATTGAAAATGTGTATAGTCAATAGTTTTGCTTAAAGGAGTACCTATTTTTTCTGCATATAGCTGAGCATGCACATGGAGGATTATGTGTGTTTTGTTCATAGAATTCCGTTGGCCGAATATGAATATAGACACCAGAGATTCCTAGTGTTAAGAAACCTCATGATACCAAATATTTTACTTGTGACAGTGGCAAAAATATGTCAAATAGAAGTTGTTATTCTGTAAGGCTTTTATTGTGGTCACTTTCATAGAGTGTAAATCCCTTGGTATATTGGTAATGAATTGAAGTTCAATAAATCAAACTTGATTTAAGCTGGATGAAGAGTGGTGAGTAAATTAGGGCGAAAAACGATAGATTGGCAAGAGATTCCAGCAGAGGACAACTCTAGATGGATTTGGCCGCAGGGTCCCCCCCCCCTTTCTGGCCATTTTTCGCTTTTCAACATTTCCAGTGGGGTCGGGGTTAAAGCAATAATGGCCACATTTTTTGAAGAGAGCCCAATTTCCAAAAATTTGATACTTTCGCAAAGTTACGTTGTGATTGTTAGGAAAACTATACCTGCGAACGAGAAGAGGCGAATGCTAAAAAATGTGTATTTTTCATAAAATAAGCGATTTTATATGGAATTTGGATATCCTAGAGTGGAACTTAACGGCCAGAGATGGAATTCTACGTTATGTCCGTCCATGATGAAATAGTGCCACCTTGAGAAAATAACTTCTTAACTTGATTTGCCTGAACCAATAATTAAAACAACTAATGGCATGAGCTAAGACACATACATGGTGCTATTTTCCTGGCTATTCACATTGGCAGGCCGTTTTCAGCAGCCGTGAATTTATTATCGGGATCCAATAATAATTCCAATTACAAATTCCTTCGTTTGTGAGACACACAACATGTTTCGAGCTTAACCATTCACAGGTATGGTTAAGGTTAACTAGCCAGTTACCAATGCAAAACCGTGTAAAAATCTTAATTTTTTTGAAAAATTTTCGGATTTCCCACTTCACTGATTGGTAGACCTCTTCCCCGTTTGCTTGGAGTGGAGTGGGTTGGTATTTAGTTTGTGGATGGCTCTTTCTATCCTCGAATGTAACCTTTTTGTAGGGTTTATCATATTGCATATACAAAAAAATACAAAAATATCACCCCGCAAAAAGGTCACCCTGCCAAAAAAATCACCCCCAAATTTACCCCACAAAAAAATCACCCCGCAAAAAAAATCCGCCGCAAAACAAAAAAATCACCCCGCAAAAAAATACCCCGCAAAAACAAAACACCCCCGCAATAATCCCATCCCACCCCGCACCCCGCAAATTAGTCAACCACCGCACCACCCCTGCAAATAACACCCCCCGCCCCCCCCCAATTTTGTCACACCGCAACCCCGCAATTTATTGGACCTGTTTATTTCTATATAATAAGATTGGGTTTTTGGCTGTGTAAATATGTTTTCTTTGGCATTATATTTGATAGCTATTATTGTTTAACAGCAGAATTGTTGGCTCTTTTTTGCACACTAGAAGGAGGTATAATTGGAACGATGAGATTTGATCATGAAATTTGCAATATGATATTTTTGCATTGACTTGGGGGTATTTTCATACCACATACTGTTTTAAATCTCAAAGATGAAATACTGCAGAGGTAGAGGTCAACTCATATCTTACTGATGCTTTATAAATATCGCCATCAATGTTTGCTTTTGCCCATCTTTACCTCCCCTAATAAAGTAATGAAAGACTTCTAAAACATTTCATAGGAATTAAACTGTGTACAATGTTTAGATAATTCACTCCAGCAATCTTTTCAATTACCATATATGATAATAAATAGGATAAAATATCAAACTATACCTCCGTGCAGTGACGTCAACGCGAGATTCGATGGTTGCACCAGTAAACCGTGCAAGCTGGCTTAAAGCGACGGCATTTTTCCACGCGCGCACTAAGACGGTATATCTTGACGTGTGCGTAAAAGCTGCGTCAAGGTTATGACATCACTGCACAGAGGTAGAGAAATGGGATAAAGCTCACATAGAATTTACTCTTGCAATTAACTTTCTTACATGTTTGAAATATGTGACCCAGCATGAGTAAATGAGGCTCTTTGTGGCATCTGTGAATTTGATTTATAAGCAAAAATAGAGGGGTTGAATAAATAAATGTTTCTTTTTCTCTTGATAAATGTACACTGATATGGCTTCTTTCATGTAGTGTATGTTTATTTCAAAAATATTGAAGATAACATGTATTCTAAGCCCATTTTGTGTCATTTAGTATGTGCAAAAATATAGGTGTGCTTCAACTCTCAAAGCCTTTTACTCCTTAATTTGTATTTTATTACGTCCATATGGAAAGGTCTTTGACCTACCACAACTTCATAACAACACACCCTATGAAGGTGATTAAGGTCTCATTTTAATCCTTAAAACAAAATATGATGGTACATAAATCTCCATTTTCACCTCAAAGAGCCTCATTTACTCACGCTGGGTCACATATAGTAACCTTTTTCATGCAGTAATCTGCTAATATTTAGTACCCAGTTCAGGGTAAGATGCAATTAAGACTGTTGTTGTGATGATTGTCTTTTACAGTTTTGTCTAACAAGTCCTTTTATTTTCCCTATTGGCTAAAAATGAAACATCAATTATTTTCACTGCAGTAAGCATCATTGCTCAAGCTGTTACTAAACATCACACCAATTACTGCAGCAAACATACAAAAAGCCATGTCAGCATACATCATTATCAACTATACTATCATCACTTCAGCTCTTGACCAGAGGGTGCTTGAACCAATCCCATGATGCATTGCAATGTGCCTATAGCGTACTCATACACTCATAAACATACACCAGTTTTTATGGATAAGTGTTCAAAAATTTAAGGACCACAAAACATTTCATGATCATGGTAAAAAAAAAGTACTAGTGCTTTGTGGGTTAAAATGAGTGTAAAAGTCAGGATGTTTTTATGTGTTAAGAATAGAATTTTTAAGGTGAAATTTCCCAAAATTGTGCATTGTGGAATAGATTCAATACACCCTCTGGCTCTTTACCAACTAGTCTTTAAAAATGTCTCAAAGCTTGTGAAGGATTAGAAATCCAATGCAGGATGCATCTCTTTTTTTCCTCCTTGACCTTTTTCTTGAATTAAGTTTAGTCCAAATAAGCACAACTGCTCAAAACTTAACATTGGTTTACATAGAATGTGATGTTTTCACTAATTGAAGTGTCAGCGGATGAGTTTAATGCATGCTTTTGCTGATTTTGGATGGCAGAAATTTTGAAACACATTAAAATGAAAAATTCAACTAACCGGATTTCTGCGAGACAAACATGGGCCGCAAAATATTAAATGAGCATGGTAGCTTTGAGACAGTTTTTTAGCCTTACAGTTCAAGAACTGAGATTTTTTAACCTTTGACACAGGAAGGGGAGGGAGGGATGAAAGAGTGGGAGGGAAGGAAGGAGAAGTATGGAGTTACATTACAGGTTATATACTGAAGAATCCATAATCTATGAAGTAGTCTGAATGAATTGTGAACCAGTTATTATATACATCACACAAACAAAATTACATGGCACAAATCATTAAGTACTCACTTGCTACATTTAAGTTCACACGATGAATGCAGTTTGTACCTTTTAAAACAAGGCTACAAATTTGTTCTTTTACTCTTGCACAATATCTCACCAATTTTACTAAACACTTGTAGATATGTAAGAAAAAATACTGGCTTATGAGCAGGCTATACTTGATTTGGAAGAACAAGCTTTGTAAAAGTGCACTACTAAATTGAAGAGTGGTGTGAGATATCAAACAGAAAAGAACAGATTGATTTGCTAGCACGTTTTGCTGCCCATAAACTAGTCTGAAAGGCACATCAACTAATTTACATGCAGGTAAAATATACCACATGGATCAAGGTGACTGCAGTGTTTTAAGCATAAAAACAAAGTTGCATATACACACATTAATAGAGTTGTACCTCCAAATAAAAGAAAATTACACAAATACAAAAACAAGTTTTGTCATAGTTTATATTATACAGTATTGCTTGAGCCCAGAACACATTAAAACACACTAAAAACTCTTGGTGGATCAGGTCCATTTCTGTTCTAAGGTATCTACATAAGATCAAACTAAATCACCGCAACAGATAATGGACAATTGGGATTTGTGTATTTGATTTCATTTTCAATTGAAGAAGTGTGCAATACATTTGTGTGCAGAGATCAAACACAAGATTTGAACAACAGTACCACAAATAGTCCACTTTTACACTCACTACAAAACCATGATCTTATTCCCAACTGCCATAAATGAGCAGATGAGTAAATAGAGAAATTAACCACCACTAATGCAATTTGAATAATGGTAAATAGCTGGAAATCATGTATCTTTGTGTCAAGATAACTCTGTATTGCATGTGCACCTCTGTTCCCTATTCCAAAATAGTGAAGACCTAACTTTCAGAAATGGGAAAACCTTGGGCAATCATCTTAAAAGACACTGCATAAAAGCACAGTCAGTACATTTCTGGTTCTGCAAATGAGGCAAACCACCCTCATTTGCACTCTTTTACAATAAGAGCAATAAAACTTAAAGTGTAAAGATAAAGAGCTGCCAGAGTGAGGCTCAAATCACTCTAAATTTCATTTCTGGTTGGCTGTTATAAACTAAATATCAAAATGTTTGAAAATGGTGAGAATTAGTCTTCACGTTAGTCTTTGTAGGACATGAAGAAAATGATCTAAAATTGCCCTTTTTAATAGGAAATGACAAATCAGTTAAAAATTGTGGTCTCAGTTACATGGTTTGATATTTAGCTAGGTTTCTTTTGAAAAAATATTTGTTAAAAATCATAAAATTAGTTAAATCTTGTTTTGGAATCAGGAACACACAAACATGAATTTGAAAATGACACCAAATGATTTGCAAAAGCCTCCTCGAGTTATAGAGATGATTTAATGTTTATGAGGCGTTGCTTTTACCGTCCTGTTAAGAACTTGTTGGACAGCAATCTACACATGCATAATAACCGGCATATGCTGCAAAAAACAATAAGCTGATCTTTTCCAAAGAAGAATGGCTCCAAGGACAGCAGTATCAGAGCGTAATGGCCAATTCTAAGGTACATTGATACTGCAATTGATGCGCCGTAGATGAGTAATTGCCATAAACACTTACCACAGCGTAGCGATCACGCGTCGGATCTAAAAATATTAATCAGATTGTAATTGTTAAACTCTGAATCCTGACATGCAACAGATAAGGTTATCAGAAAATATGAAAGACAAAATTATACAGGAATGTGAATGAAGGGAAAAAAATTGAACAAACCAAATCTTGGTTTACCCTTTTTAATAAAAATGTTTTTTAGAGTTTAACAACACAATCAACCCTAACTTGGGCCAGTAAATACACGAATCCTAGGTTATGCCAGGGGTATATACTTTGTATCATCAAGAGTTGAGAACGCACGACTCGCTTTGGATTCTCGCCAGCATTTTGATTGTGTTAATTTTATTTACATGCCGTGATGCGGCTGTGATTCTCAGGAGGAAGTGAGAAATTCGAGCCTGCATAACCAAAACACGCAGTGATGTGAAGGTAGGTCAATCGACCACCCAAGGGCACCCTCAGTCGTCATAAATTAGCCAAGGGAAGATGGCTTTTGGTCAAATTTTCTGCGAACAAGTTTGAGAATTGATAACCCATGGGAAGTATCTAGTGACATCTCCTACTTCAAGCACACAGTACATATTCCTACAAATCATTTGTTACTTGCTTAATGACAAAGAACATTAGTGATTTATGGAAGTACACTGATGTGTCTTGAGTAAGCAAACATATAAAACAATGGAATGTATCAAGGTTTGCTGACTGCAACCACACAAAGACACAGGCATAGAAGGACACTTATATGTGGTCATTTACCACAGCTGCTTTAAATCATATAATATCTGGGCTATTTGTCACTACACACTTCAACCAAAAGTTTACTAGAGCAGCTAAAGAGGGGGGGAAACAATAGATTGACTTCAGGATTTTTTTTTTTAATTTGATTTTTTTTCAATGGGAGTTGAGTTGAGGGTAATTGATCAGTATTATTGCGGTAGGGTAGAGGTTCATAAGAGTTCCAAGATGCAAATGAGGTATTTGCCATGTATGTCCGTCAAGCGATACTGCCTCAAACATCTTACAGCACATGAGGAATCGACTTGTAATACCTCATTTGCAATCGCTTGGGATTTCTATATGAAAAATTTAACGTTATTGATCATTAATAATGGACAATTGGGTACATGGTTGTTTATAGGGCCCTACAGGGAGGTCAGTAAAGTTAAACTTGGACAAAATGACTTCCAGAACCCAAGCAGTTGCAAAAAATACAAAAAGAATACCCGCCGACAATACCTAAAAAAGTTAGGTGAACCGGGCTGTTTTGTATTCTTCACATGCTTGGATGATCTGGAGGACGACTAAACGTCCATTCAACATACTTGCACGTCCAAAGTATCTTTTAAACCATAGCACCTGGTTCCAGTAAGCTTCAAGAAAGTATAATGAGCATGCCTTATTTGGCAGAGTGAGAAAAGCTGGGGCCTAACCAAAGATGGAGAAAACTCACAGTCACTGAAAATGTTCATGATTTATCAATTCTTGATATATTTATAATAGCAGGTGTTATTCTGTAGATAATTAAGTATCACAAAAACAACGCCTTTTTGCTGATTTGAAAATACAAGGCGGGAATGGTTACTAGTTTGAATCACCAGGAAAACCTTTCTTTGATTTAATCATTCTTATACTTTTTAGAGTAAACAAAGTAATAATCAGCTATAAAATCGGGATATTAAAACAAACCAGTATTGAGGATTTACCAGGCTTGGTTAAATAAAATCACTTGCTGCACATGGCACACTGGAGATAGTGAATCTCCAGCAATGCATCACATGTTTATAGGCTATATGCTTTAGTTATGACTGCATTGGCAAATGTCAAACTGGTAGCGCTAACTGGCCATACATTAGACGCACTATGTTACATCGGCACATGCAGTTGTTAGTTATAACACATTGGTAGCGTCAGTCACAGACACTACATTGCATGTATGCTACACAGGTTGCAATAGTGCTTGTAAATGCACCCTGGGTTTCTAACGGGAGAATCGTGTGTTTGTAAACGTGTGTCACATCATCGATAATTTACATTGGAAACACGACATGGGAAAAAGTGCTGTGATGTAGAGTCCACTGGACTGGTGGCCGAAGTTTTATAAATAGTTCCGGCGGGTTAAATTTATGATGTAGTTAAGTTATAGCACCTTTCTTGATGGAATTAACTTGTGCTGGTTCCATGTGTAAATATAAAGAACTGGGGTTTACCACTGTATTATGTGCACAATGCAGTGTATGGGGATAATAGTTACTAACTACTTGTTACTTTTAAGTCGCATACAATTAGGTACTAGTACATTTTTTAGAGCCTAGAGTTTTAGTTAATTAGTTTAAGAACTGTAATTAATTGTAAGTAACATGCATAGCTAAAGGGAAACAAACTCTGGCTCTTTGAAAAATATATCTCTTTGAAAGCCTTTTGACTGTACATAATTATAGAAATATTATAGAGGGTTTTAAAATCACTCAGAAAATATCAGCAAATAAATTTACATCAGTTTTGCCCAAAAATTCACAAAGAACTTACATTCCTATTTTGATCAAATATTCATATTTTAAGTATAATAAAAAGTCATTGGAAAGGTACATTTTCATTACATTACTTTCTACAATGTGAAAATTCTATGGATTTTTGGCTCGGCTTACTTATAAGTACATAATAACATTGGCAGAGATCTCGCTTGAATTTTGCATGACAAGCTACCTTGATTTGACATGAAAATAGTAAAAAATATTACAATACATTCATTACATGCTTACTATTTATATTACTAAATGGTTCATTTGAGAAAATGACCACACCAGACTGTTAACCACATTTTGAACGTACTAACCAACTCTAAACCACAATTCCAATAATCCCACGATTCTATAAACATTACATAATTGCCTTGCCTACAAATTTCTCCAAAACAGCAGGTTTAAGCTTGCATGCCTGCAGCATGTCCAGCATATCCTAGCAAGTAAACACTTAAATATGTTCATTTGTACCTGTAGTAGTATCTCAAGAATGAAGGAAAAATGTTAAGAAAATCTGCAAAACATAACACTGAGGTCATAGGTATGTGAGTGTGCCTCAGCTATGTACTATTTCAGACTCTACTAAGAAGCTCTAATGGCACATCATGTCAATAGGAATACACCCAAGACTTTAAAATGACAGCACCACTGATGTCCCAAAAAGGAAACACCACAGTGCCACACATATTGTACTTATTTTTACTTCTTATTTTAGCTTGTGATAGTTTCCGCATTGATTCCACCTTTGGAACAGCAACACACACAAAAGTGTCTGATGGAAATTGCAGCAAGTTGTTCCCTTAGATGCTAGATTTCTACTCTTAACATTGAATATAAATCTTGAGGATATCCCCAAAACATTGAGAACATCCTCTAGTAAGACATCTACAGACACTGTTGACAAATGGCTTTGGTATTCTGAATACCATGGTTTGACATTACTGCTAGCACACGGTCTAATTTTCTATCACTAATGAAATTGGTTCAGTTTGATGGAATGTATTACACAGGGCCGCTACATTAGAAATCTGTATCACACTTGTAAAAGATTTAGGTTACGACTTCCCATACGGATATAATATTCCACAGGGGAGTAAGGCTTTTAAATACAATAGCCCATTATTTGATTCCACATTCATTACAATTAATTTAAAACTTATTGCCAATGATAACCAGTAATATCTATGCACACCAAATACCTGCTGCTTATGCATTCTAAAAGTACCCATTTGGTTTGATTTTATACTCAATTAAGATCTTAATTTGTAACTGATGACAGATTATTTCTTGGTTTTTGCAAAAGATTAAAAACATGAAAGAAAAAAATCTTTGAAACGGGTTAAAAAGGTGAATACAGACTTAAAAACTGACCAGCTATTTGAAAAAAAAATGTAAATGTTTGTAAGTACGAACCACTGAATAAAACCACATCACTAAATCTTAAGAATACTGGGACGGTACATCTATATACAACTGGCTCACATTTAAGGTCCAATTGGGCAACAGTTAAAAAGTTGTAATCTTATTTTCGTATAGAGCGTGATGACACAGGACTAATACCAAGTGCTGATGGCCGTGAGTGTGATCTTGACTTCAAATCTACAAAGAAAAAAAATTACCAGGAATGATGTTATTGTAAAAATAGTTTTATGTTCTGGTAAACTTTTGAGTAACTTAGAATAAAATTAGTAAAATACAATGTAAACTAGAAAAAAAAATCAATAAAAGAGTAAATTACAGGTCAAAGGTCATTGTGTTAATAGGAAGAACCTACGCACAATAGACAATTTACGTAATCCCCATAATGCATCCCGTATTGTGCCCATTTCCATCTGGGAACTTGTACCAGAGTTCATGTTTACAAAAAATTCTGTTGTTCGTTCATGTCGCCGGACAGTGCCTAAAACTACAATACAAGTACCTTTTCACATGAAGTTAATCTTACAGAAATGTAATAATAATAATGGACATTTATAAAGTGCCAGACTCCGGCCCGAAGGTCGCTCACTGCGCTGTTGCCTAATTATTATTACGCTGCCATCAGGAAATCGTCACAATCATTTCGCCTACTGTAGACAAATATCATAGGAACAAAAAACAACCAAGGCACTGATGTTGAAATTTACGATAAAATGTGGCATTTTTGATCATAACCGTGCCCTAATTGTCACCTGCCGGACGAATACAGTTCAACTGTGCAACATCACAGATAGGGTAAGTTTCTAGTATTGATATTACGCTCTTAACTGTATGTTTTTAGCTGACTTGAGGCTGGTACAAGTTCCCGGATGGAAATGCGCACAATACGAGATGCGTGGGGATCGTGCAAATCGTCTATTGTTCCATTATTTTGTTTGAGCCATAAACTAAGAAACCTAAATTACAAGGTAAAAACATGGTCATAGGACATTTCCACCAATGTACGATTTTTGTCTAGCATTTCACCA
>JAMKCH010030778.1:0-19237 GCA_023653785.1 Ophioderma brevispina | reverse complement strand
ACCCACAGAGTATATTGTTAACAAAGTCTGGAAGCTGTCTAGCACCCTAGTTTTTGTTGCTTTTTTTCAGACCACTATTAATACTAGGTACATGTAGGTTCAAATGTTAAGTACACACAGTAACCTATTTGTTTGTTTTTAGTGGGTTTTTCTATAGCAGTATATCAGACTTCTATTATTGCAAGCATCAATGGGAGTCTTGAACCTACCCTCCTCAAGCCTTCGCTCATGTTCACTTTTGGTCTTGAACATCCGACACAAAGATTCACCTCTCATTCACATACGAGGTAATGTGAATGAGAGGTGAATCTTTGTGTTTGGATGTTCAAGACCAAAAGTGAAGAATATGAGCGAAGGCTTGAGGAGGGTAAGTTCAAGATTCCCATTAATGCTTGCATAAAGGGGGATGACCTGATTTAAGTATAAAGAGTTTTCATCTTGATAGAATGGCCTTCACCCCAAAACACCATCTGTATTCTGTAAAGTTTTGCGCCGATATTTCAACCCATTTTAATGTAAGAGCTAAAAATATGATTTTGTAATCTCCATAGAATACTGTATAAAATTAATATTGGTCAACCAAAATGGGAGACATTTTTGTTCATAACATCCAAACCAAACATCCTTTAGATCTAAGATTTCACTGGGCAAATGATAAAAAGAGTACCTTTCTTCCGATACCACTTCCTAGTGAAAAGGCTATTAGCGATCGGAACATATACCTTTAATATAAGCTCAAAAGTCCCTGCTCAAGCGCCTTGGTCTATATTCTAATCCTTCGGCAACATTCAATATCGTCCCCTAACTACGGATTTTTTAATTATGTGCAATGGGCATGCTGGTGTATGTGTATGTTCTAACATATGCTATGGTTACTGAATTTGGCTGTTTTTCTGCTTGTGGGGATAAATGTTGGTGGTTGAAGTGGTGTCATACTATGCCAAAATCACCAAAGATGCTGACTCACTTCTAGGCATATTTGAAGCTTTCTTGTTTTGTTTGTTCTTTTTGATCAATTTTGATTTTAACTCTTAAATAACGAATAAAAATGTGGAAAAAGTTCACTTCTTTGATTAAATTTTTATGAATTCAAAAAAAATATTAGTGCCACATTTTTCTAGAATCAGTAGTAGTTCGCTGTGGAAGTTATTTATTTTGTCCCTCCTCTGATTAGTTAGTTAAACCAAAGTTTTAAATCCGGTACTGCTGTGTGAGGATTTATTGGAGCAAAAGATAATTGACCGGATGCCCTTCCTGACGCCAATCCACAGTTTTCGGCGGTGGGCCTAGCCTTTGGGCAACTATGTCCACCATACAAGGCAGCATGTGCTGGATGGCCGCCAAGCTCTCCAGAGCTGACGCCCTTGTAGGTAGATCTTCTTTTTCATTCTACCAGGGTAACCAGCTACCCTCCTCATCAGATTTCCTTAGAAAATCGATGGGGGTGACGGTTTAGCCGCCGACAACTCGGCCCTGGGACAGGTAGTACTGGTTACCAGGATACCCGTAGCAGGCCCTAAAAGGAAATCTGACCTGACTTCATGATTAAACATGAAATATGCCTAGTTGCTTGTCAATAATGCACTATATCTTTAAAACCAATTGCTATCTTTATCACTGTATGATACACAGCTGTTTGATCCCATGCAAATTGTCTTTCATTTTTGAATAATTATAAGAAGTGGTAATACTGTTTTGACAATAAGTTGGGGCACACGTCAGCTATCACTCCAGCAAACTTTAGAAAAATCAAAAGTTAGAATTTGCCAGTCTGCGAAGGGTTTCATGCTGCGCTGTTCGTCAAACCTACTCTTCAGAGGTAAATTGTATCTTATCAGAATTCTCAGATTTCTGAAGTGTATCATTGTCCAGCAGTGGTGCCCAAGAAATCCCAAATTTAGAAAGACTGTCATTGGTTTAACACACAAGTGTGATATTATAATGAAAACTTTTTTTAATATGTTACAAAGCCATATTTTCTTATTCCCAAGCCGCTGGAGCTGAAGAATCAACTCCACTGTAGGGGTTATTTCTAAATTTTTATGCATGAATACCAGACCAGAATGAGGTTGTATAGGCCCCTGGGGAACAGCCATGATCAACCCACATCAAAGCGTCTGAATCGGTTTGTGGTTTGTGTCTGTATCGCTGTAATCTTATTTTGATTCATTGGGCGAGTTACTGTATTGAAAGAGGCTTAGCCACCACCATCTGGGGAGGAGTTGCAGATTATTGTGCCGTCTATTACCCATTTTAATGTAAGAGCTAAAAATATGATTTTGTAATCTCCATAGAATACTGTATAAAATTAATATTGGTCAACCAAAATGGGAGACATTTTTGTTCATAACATCCAAACCAAACATCCTTTAGATCTAAGATTTCACTGGGCAAATGATAAAAAGAGTACCTTTCTTCCGATACCACTTCCTAGTGAAAAGGCTATTAGCGATCGGAACATATACCTTTAATATAAGCTCAAAAGTCCCTGCTCAAGCGCCTTGGTCTATATTCTAATCCTTCGGCAACATTCAATATCGTCCCCTAACTACGGATTTTTTAATTATGTGCAATGGGCATGCTGGTGTATGTGTATGTTCTAACATATGCTATGGTTACTGAATTTGGCTGTTTTTCTGCTTGTGGGGATAAATGTTGGTGGTTGAAGTGGTGTCATACTATGCCAAAATCACCAAAGATGCTGACTCACTTCTAGGCATATTTGAAGCTTTCTTGTTTTGTTTGTTCTTTTTGATCAATTTTGATTTTAACTCTTAAATAACGAATAAAAATGTGGAAAAAGTTCACTTCTTTGATTAAATTTTTATGAATTCAAAAAAAATATTAGTGCCACATTTTTCTAGAATCAGTAGTAGTTCGCTGTGGAAGTTATTTATTTTGTCCCTCCTCTGATTAGTTAGTTAAACCAAAGTTTTAAATCCGGTACTGCTGTGTGAGGATTTATTGGAGCAAAAGATAATTGACCGGATGCCCTTCCTGACGCCAATCCACAGTTTTCGGCGGTGGGCCTAGCCTTTGGGCAACTATGTCCACCATACAAGGCAGCATGTGCTGGATGGCCGCCAAGCTCTCCAGAGCTGACGCCCTTGTAGGTAGATCTTCTTTTTCATTCTACCAGGGTAACCAGCTACCCTCCTCATCAGATTTCCTTAGAAAATCGATGGGGGTGACGGTTTAGCCGCCGACAACTCGGCCCTGGGACAGGTAGTACTGGTTACCAGGATACCCGTAGCAGGCCCTAAAAGGAAATCTGACCTGACTTCATGATTAAACATGAAATATGCCTAGTTGCTTGTCAATAATGCACTATATCTTTAAAACCAATTGCTATCTTTATCACTGTATGATACACAGCTGTTTGATCCCATGCAAATTGTCTTTCATTTTTGAATAATTATAAGAAGTGGTAATACTGTTTTGACAATAAGTTGGGGCACACGTCAGCTATCACTCCAGCAAACTTTAGAAAAATCAAAAGTTAGAATTTTGCCAGTCTGCGAAGGGTTTCATGCTGCGCTGTTCGTCAAACCTACTCTTCAGAGGTAAATTGTATCTTATCAGAATTCTCAGATTTCTGAAGTGTATCATTGTCCAGCAGTGGTGCCCAAGAAATCCCAAATTTAGAAAGACTGTCATTGGTTTAACACACAAGTGTGATATTATAATGAAAACTTTTTTTAATATGTTACAAAGCCATATTTTCTTATTCCCAAGCCGCTGGAGCTGAAGAATCAACTCCACTGTAGGGGTTATTTCTAAATTTTTATGCATGAATACCAGACCAGAATGAGGTTGTATAGGCCCCTGGGGAACAGCCATGATCAACCCACATCAAAGCGTCTGAATCGGTTTGTGGTTTGTGTCTGTATCGCTGTAATCTTATTTTGATTCATTGGGCGAGTTACTGTATTGAAAGAGGCTTAGCCACCACCATCTGGGGAGGAGTTGCAGATTATTGTGCCGTCTATTACCCAATATAAAGAGATCTGTTTAAACTACATCTTTAAAAAAATCATGTTTGCCAGCAAAGAAATTTTGAAGAATTTGCATAGGATGTAGCCAGTGGAATTCTTATTCCAAATTAGGTGTAAAAACGTTTGTTCTTGATATTAGCGAGCTTTTGATTTGGACGACGGATGGTCTGCGATGGTCAAATTGGCGCCTCAAGTAATTTGCGCTTGCTCAGATGACCTGAACGCATGCGTAGATAACATGAGGCATCAATTTAACTGTTGCAGAACCATCCGTTGTCAAACTCAAAAGCTCACTATTATTCAAACAGCTGTGGATACTCGACAGAGGTGTTAAACCATTAAAAAATAAAGATACTACAAAAGTGAAAAAAAGATAATGAAAAATAAGAAGAAACAACTAGCAACTGAAATAGTGTAGACTACTTATTCCTGGTTTGTACAGTGTGTGATTACAAGTTTCATGCTGCCCTATTCATCAAACCTACTCTTTCGAGGTGAATTGTACCTTATCAGAATTCGCAGATTTCTTAAGTGTCTCGTTGTCCGGGGCAGCTTCGGTCACATTGGAAACCACCTGGTTTGCATCAAAAAACATTGGAGTGATTTCACTTTTGTCATGGTTATTATATTAAGTGAAATTGAAGATGGCCATCCAACCTCTAGCTTTTTATTACTCTATCTCTATGGCCCAAACTACATTTTAAAGAAAAAAAATCCTGTTTGCCAGCAAAGAAGTTTTGAAGAATTTGCATAGGATGTAACCAGTGGAATTCTTATTCCAAATTAGGTGTGAAAAACGTTTGTTCTTGATATTAGCGAGCTTTTGATTTGGACGACGGATGGTCTGCGATGGTCAAATTGGCGCCTCAAGTAATTTGCGCTTGCTCAGATGACCTGAACGCATGCATAGATAACATGAGGCATCAATTTCACCGTCGCAGAACCATCCGTCGCCAAAAACAAAATATCACTATTATTCAAACAGCTGTGGATACAGAGGTGTTAAACCATTAAAAAATAAAGATACTACAAAAGTGAACAAATAATGAAAAATAAGAAGAAACAACTAGCAACTGAAATTGTGTAAACTACTTATTCCTGGTTTGTACAGTGTGTGATTACAAGTTTCATGCTGCCCTATTCATCAAACCTACTCTTCCGAGGCGAATTGTACCTTATCAGAATTCTCAGATTTCTTAACTGTCTCGTTGTCCGGGGCAGCTTCGGTCACATTGGAAACCACCTGGTTTGCATCAAAAAACATTGGAGTGATTTCACTTTTGTCATGGTTATTATATTAAGTGAAATTGAGAAAAAATATTGTACAGTACGGAAAAAAACTAGTTCTGTTAGTGTTTACACACAACAAAATTCTAGGTACGAGAAATATAACTTGCTGAAAAAGACCAGGAAGTTGCAATAGCCATCTATACTCCTTCTAGACTGATGTGTAAAGTGTTGTCATTGCAGAAAAGGCTGCATCATTAAACATGCACCTTTACCTAAGAACAAAGTGTTAAACACAGGCAAGCACAAAGGCAGTACAATGATACACATGCAAAGCAGCTGTGAACAAGATGTGACGTCATTTTATACTTCACTCCAGAGAGAGTATAGCCAATGCAGACCCTATCAACAACCTTGTCACCTCGCTTTTAAGATTTTGGTATCAGAAGAAAGTTCATATTTTTCTCATTACCCCAGTGATTTAAGCCCAGGAATATGGTCGACCGCATTATTAACACACACTTACAGTCCTATGGGCCAATTAAGTACACATTTTCGCTTCTATTATCCAAACGGCTGGACCAATTTAAAGTAGACACTGACACATTTGCAAAATAGTGTGCCCTCAAAATTTTTCAAAATTGGTATTTTTGCATGGTTGTAAACCTTTAATATACATTAGCCCTCACCTGAAATGATTAAACCCAAATCACCACCCTTATAATAAAATGACTCCAGAGTCATTCTATTCAGCAGATGACAGAAATGGGTTTTTACACAAGAAAACAGACACCGGAGTTAATTCCCACTGCATGTACCTGGTTTGACTGATCTGTGACCTTTGGGTCTTTAATATCAATGAATACAAGTCTATGATATTCATGTAATAGACACAATTGATGATTAAAGATATGGCAAACTTAAAAGTTAGCCTACAAATTAATTGGATATGAGAGCTAAATTCGCAGAATACTATGTAAAATTAATATTGGTCAACCAAAATGGGCACATCCAAACCAAACATTTTCTCAACCTAAAATTTCATAAGGTAAATGAGAAAAATAGTAGCTTTATTCAGACACCAATATTTTGACCGTTTCCGGTAAAATCAGAGTCCCGGGGATCAGGCTATTCTTGATCGAGCTATGGACCTTTAAAGTATTTTTATATTTCTTCAGTAAGTTACGGACAAGATTCACATCTACTTCAAACATGCAAATTGCAGTTTTGAGGAAAAATTTAGACACAGACGCAACATTCAGGTATCTTCCATCAATAGTCAAACACAGCAGTTGCATTTTTAAACAAAAACCATTACAAATGCCATTATTTACAATTTAGCATTAATATAGATCTAGATAATAAAGAATGAATCAGACCAACCATTTGTTGTTGTTGTGCTAGTTGCTGTAGTCGTTGGCGTTCTTGCATGAGCTGGTGCAGATGTTGGGTTTGATCCATACCCTGACCTGCTGGTTGCTGTTGCTGTTGCCAGCGGCCCTGCATCTGTTGCTGTAATACTTGTGGCTGCTGCTGCTGTTGCTGTTGCTGCTGCTGTTGGCCATAAACAGCCTATACAGGTTAAAAGAGTACATACTTACATGTATGATTAAGATTTTAGAAAAACAAGTTTAAAGAATTGCTTTTTTTTAACATGATTTGGTATAGTGAGCTATTCCTGAAATTTCTGGAATAGCTCAATGTGAAGCACTTTTGCTAAATTCATAGTAACATTGGTCAGAATCCCTTTAATTTGATATTAAATCACATCCACATTTATTGAAATAATGTTACTATAACTACTGCGAGACACTATGGACGGGTACCCCTCAATGACTGACAGATTCTGCATATTGAGCATACTTATCACATTACAAATTCTACCATCTACACCGTAACCAATGCAGACCCTCTTGATAAGCATGAAGAACTCAACAGCTTAACTTCTTTGGACATATACTATGTATACCAGATGATTAATTGATGATATCTGTTATATGTTATATATGCTCCATATTCACCAATACATGATTAATTGAGACCAGGGGTGGATTTCACCAAGACTTGCGATGCGTCGTAGACCCATCGTAAGCAGACGCATTACTAGAAATCCATATTACTTACAATGCTTTTGACTTCATATTGGTTTACAATGCATCACAAGTTGGTTTACGATGCATCACAAGTCTTTGTAAAACCCACCCCAGTATGGCAAAACACACAATTTCCAAAATATGTTCAGTGCCTGCTTGAGGATGAAGCAATACTATGATTAGACCAATTTGTAATATTAGTCTTGAATCATAGTAATAGAGACCTTGCCATACCTTGCATGCTCTATAAGTTGCATATCCTTATTATGACTACCAAATTCTATTTACTTTTTTGTAAAATAATATGTAGGTGAGATGAATGTTGTTTTTAAATATCCCGCCAAATGTATGCCACACGTTGAACAGTAACACAAGTACTTCTATACTCTGTCCAGCTCGAAGTACACAGTAGCTATGTGGGCGTATACGTTGTACTGACTTTCAGCGCACACATAAGCAAAGCACAAGCGCACTGCAACTGAAAGGCGGTACTGGGTATACGTGCGCGTTGACACTTCATACATGTCACTCTCCGATTTGATTTAAATGACAATTACAATAGGAATGAACGCCATTTGCTATGCATGAGTGAAATGGAAGACCTCTACTGGAGGAAGCATATAGTACATGTCCCATAACTTATGGATGACAATGATGTTGATTGTTAGCCTTGATCCTAATTGAATTCTGCTGGGAGGATTGATATTAATGAACACGTCTAATATTGTAAAAGAGACAGGGAAAAGAGATCAATATGCATTTTGTCATGTAATCAATGTGAGCTGCATTAAAGGTGCAACAAGAGATTTCACATATCAGGTGTCCCTCAAAAAATCGAAAGTACTGATTTTTGCCCTGATGTAAAGCTTTCCATAAAAAATATCCCCCTCTGAAAGGATTAAGCTCAGAAATGTTTCTTTGGTATAAAAATTATTAAATTTTTAATTTCATATAGGAGCAAATATGAAATTCAGCTTATGTTTTACATTGAAATATAAGCAAATCAAAATATCACTTGTTTTCTCTCTTTTGACATTTCTGTAGCCAAATACAAGGTAAGAAATCTATTGAGTGTCTAGTCTATATGAAATTACTATTATGACACAATATTTGGGTGCCTCAAAAATCTCTCGTTGCACCTTTAAACAGAGAATGATCCATCCCTGAATGACCTTTGACCACAAACATCTGTACCCCACCATAAGCACTTCGTTTCAATACATTACACTAGAGTTACAGCAACTTTACACTAGAACCATGTTCCACACGCATGCACGCACACAGGCACGCACACACACAGCATTTTCTAATACAGCTGTGCAAAAAAAAAATTCAATTGAAATAGTAGTTTGTTTACATTTGGAAGGAAATCAGTGATAGTGGCTATAACCCTATCATGAACAAAACTCACTAAAACTCACTGAGCCAAGGCTAGAAAATGCACTAAGTCCAAGAAGATGCAATGATGTCATCGTACGAACACACATATGGGCAAGAAGTCACTGGCCGGGGTAGCAACACCCTCGTGGCTTGCCATCCCTGCTCATGCGACTGGTGCGCCGGGGGCCCTAGGTTCGAATCCCACCCAAGATGTGCAATCTTCTTTAGCTTCTATCCCTTTACCCCTTCCCTTCCTCTCGGGAGATAGGCTAGAAACAGGTCACATTGTAACAGAAACCATGCCCCATGTACACAAGCAAAACAGCTGCAGGAAAATGATTTCACTTTTGTCATGGTTTGTTTATATTAAGTGAAATTAGAAAAATATTGTACCTTACTGAAAAGAAACTAGTTCTGTTAGTGGTTTTACCCACAACCAAATTCTAGGTATAGGGAGAATATACTTGCTGACAAAGACCAGGAAGTTTGTAATGCCATCTATACTCCACTAGACTGATGTGTAAAGTGTTGCATTGCAGAAGAGGCTGCATCATTAAACAGCACCTTTACCATAAGAACAAAGTGATTAAACACAGGCAAACACCAAGGCATACAATGTACACTGCAAGCAGCTGTGAACAAGATGGTGAACGTCATTTTACTACTTCACCCAGGAGAGTTATAGCCCATGCGACCCGATCAACAACCTCGTCACCCACTTTACTCATCAAAAGTTAGATTTTTTTGGTATCAGAAGTTAGTTAATATTTTTCTCATTACCCCAGTGAAATCGTACGCTAGAATGTTTCCTTTTGATGTTATGACCGAAAACGTTCCCAAATTTGTGGTCGACCACATAATTAAACACACTCACAGTCCTATGTGCCATTTAGTACACTTTTGCGCTCTACTACCAAACGGCTGACCATTTAACTCAAATTTTGGATGCTTCTACACAAGGGAGAAAACATCATTTGAAACTAGAATTTTTGTGATTCCGGCTTTTGCACTCGCTATATTCAAATAACTATAGCTTGGGCCACCCAGCCTATCTTCCAACTTGATCTCACATGACTTTGATCTTGGCAGTGACCGTTGACCTTGGCCTGTGACATTTGACCTTGGCAGTTACCTTTGACCTTGACAGGGTGGACCTTTTACCTTGACATGTGGACCTTTGACCTTGACACATTTGACCTTGCATGTGACTTTACCTCATCCCACAATGAGGGATCCCCTGTATCACCTCTATTCAATTTTGAATTCAACTGTTCAGTGGAAGTTCAATTTTAGCATCTGTTATCACTTGACCTCACATACCTTTGCCCTTGACATTTGACCTTTGACCTCAACAAATATGAGGGATTCATTTCCCTATGACACAATTATTGGTTTCAATGAACTTCAACTTTTACAATTGAGGTTATTTAAAAACATTTTAGTGACACATACCCACACAAACACACACCTACACACGCCACAACAATTGCTAGTGGTCCTGCCAGCTATTCTGTGGCCCCACAAAACTCTACATTTACAATATTTAACCCTGACCCCCATACCCCATCTGTAAAAGTTTACGCTAATATCTCAGTACCAATATGTTTTCAAATCAATATTTCAATTCATTTAGATATGAAAGCTGAAATTGATTTTGTTAACGCACTATAATTCTGTGTAATTAAATACTGGTCAACCAAAATGGGGCACCTTTAAACCAAACCTCTACCAAAATATTCTGAGTAAATGAGAAAAATAGTAGCTTTTCTTTAGACAGCAAATATTTGACCATTCCACTAAATCAGAGTCCCCTGGGGGATGAAGGCTATTATTGATTCGAGCTATGGACCTTCATTTTTTAATTTCTTAAATAACGAAGATTCACATCTACGTCAAACATGCCAAAATGGCGTTTTGAGAAAATTTTAAACACCAACGCAGCTTCAGGTATCTTCCATCAATATTCAACACACGTTGCATTTTGAAAAAAATCAAATAAATTCCAGTATTTAAAATTTAGCATTACTATCGATAGATAAGAAAGAATGAATCAGACTAACCATTTTGTTTGTTTTTTGTCTAGTTTTTGTCGTGTTGGCGTTCTTGCATGAGTTGGTGGTCAGAGTTTGTGTTTGAATCCTACCCTGACCCGCTGCGGTTGCTGTTGCTGTTGCCAGCGGCCTGCATTGTTGCTGTAATACTTGTTGCTGCTGCTGCTCTGTTGCTGTTGTGTGTTGCTGCCTGCTGGCCCTATAAAGCCTCATAATTGAAAGATGACATCGTTTGATTAAGATTTTAGAAAAACCGTTTGTAAAGAATTGCATTTTTAACATAATGTTTATAATGGGCTATTCAGAAACTTCCGGAATAGCTCAATGTGAAGCACCTTTGGCTAACTTCATAGTAAAATTGGGTCAGAATCCCTTTACTTTGATATAAATACACCACATTTAATGAAATAATGGTCCACACTATTGTGAGACACGATGGAACAGGACCTCAATGACTGACAGATATCTGCTATCGAGCATACTTATCAATTACAATTCTACATCCACACCCTAACCAATGCGACCCTCTTGATAAGCAGTAAGAACTCAACAGCTTAACTTCTTTGGACACATTACTATGTATGCCAGCTGATGAATGATGATACCTGTTTAGGTATATATGATTAATTCCCCCCCCAATACATGAGAGACCAGAGGTTGTTCATACGACTTGCGACACATCGTTAGAACCCATTCATAAGCAGACGCATTATTAGAAATCCATATTACTTACAATGCTTTTGACTTAGAGGGTTTTTATGACGCATCGCAAGTCTTGTGAAATCCACGCCAGGATGGCAAAAACACCTCATTCCAAAAATGGGTTCTGGATGAAGGAATGATGATTAAGAAATTTGTAATTATTAGTTAGAATACATAGTTAAGTATAGAGACCTTGCGAGGCCTGCATGCTCTTATAAGTGCATATCCTTATTGGGGGGACTCCCAAAAATTCTATTACTTTTTTGTTAAAAACAAGGCGAAAACTCCGTAGTTACGAGATGCGTAAAACTATGTCCCCCGCCGAATGTTGCGATCACTAAATGCAATAAATGAAAAACACCACCAAACCCCCTCCCAACAACCCCGCAACACCCCCACCCCACCCCTCCCCAAACACCCAGCAACACCCATCCCCTCCCCAAACACCCGAAAAACCACACCCACTCCCCAAAACACTATTCACCAGCCATCTCCCTCCCCCTACACCCGGCACATCCCATCCCCACACCCTGCAACACCCATCCAACAACCAACCCCAACCCCACCCCATCACCCACCCCCACTCCCCACACATCTGCAACAACCCACCCCGCCTGAACACCCTCAAACACCCCAAACCCGCAACACCCCACCCCACCCCATTCCCAAACACGATCCCCTTCCCACAAACAACCCGCAACCCGCCATTCCCCTCCCCATTACCCCAAACACCCGACCCCTCCAACCACCTCTTTAACACTCCCACCCCCTCCCAACACCCCTAACAACATGCAACCCACCCGACCCCCTCACAACAACATGAAACATCCTACGCCCTCCCAAACACCCTGCAACACCAACACATCGCCCAACACCCCGCAACCACCAACCCCTCCCAACAACCCGAATAGCCATTCCCCTCCCCCCCCCCCCCCAACATCCCGCAACACCCCACACCTCCCCTCCAGGGCATAGAGTCTCGTGCAACTAAGGAATTTTGCCTTTATACGACGTCCTGTTGCAGAGATGACAAGGCAAATATGCATTTTAAGTTAGCTCATTTGCTACCTAAGCCGAAATATGCCACTCCCCTCCCCAAACACCCTACCCTTCCCAAACCACCCCCCAACAACCCCTCCAAACAAACATGGCAACACCCTACCCCCTCCCAAACCCACCAACCCTCCCAAACACCCTGCATCACCCAACCCCCTCCCCAACAACCCGCCAAAACCCCACCCCTCCGCAACACCCCCGCAACACCATCCTCCCCTATGGCATAGTAGTCTCTGTAGCGAAGGAATTTTGCCTATCTGATGTACGTTTCAGAGCTAAAATAATTATGCATATTAATAGCTGCATTTGCATACATTAGCCGCATATATCACATACTTTTGCAAAAAAAAAGAATGTGCCCATGATAGGCCTGCATGCAGCGCAAGAATTTTAAGTTTCCGATGTACCGTTTAAATATAGCAATTACGCTGATTTTTGCATATAATTAGCGATTTACATACTCAATTGCCCGGAATACGCCAAAAATCTAATCAGGCGAGAATCTTCAGCCCGCTTCCTTCACCAAGTACATTCATTATATGCCTTACGGAACTCCAGATAAATCGTTAACATGGCGTAACAAGTTTTATCACCGGACGACAAGGAACGGACGACAAGCTGAACAAACGGAACGAACGGCGCTGCTCATTTCATAGTACCCGTTCCGAACTCGTTTTCGGCGGGGGACAATAATATGTAGGTGGATGAATGTTGTTTGAAAATTCCGCAAATGTGTAGGCCCCCCAAACGTTTGAACAGTAACACAAGTACTTCTATACTCTGTCCAGATCGAAGTACGAAGTAGCAACCTGGGCGTATATATTGTACTTATACGTTCAGCGCCACGCTTGGGCAAAGCACAAGCGCCACTGCAACGAAAAGGCGGTACTGGGTATACGTGCGCGTTGACACTTCTACTTCAGACAGTTCACTGTGAATTTGATTAAATGACAAATTTACAATAGGAATGAACGCCTGCTAGCATGAGTGAAAGGCAGGACCACTATTGGAGAAGATATGAATTGTCCCATAACTTATGGATGGAAATGATGTTGATTATTAGCCTTGATCCTAATTGAATTCTGCGGGAGGATGAGATTAAGGAAATGTTCTAATATTCGTAAAAGAGGACAGGGCAAGGAGATCAATATGCATTTTGTCCATGTAATCCAATGGGGCGGCAGTAAAGGTGCAACAAGAGATTAACATATCAGGTGTCCCTCAAAAATCAAAAGACTGATTTTTGCCTGCCTGCATGTAAAGCGTCCATAACAAAATATCCCCCTCTGAAAAGGATTTACTAGAAATGTTCTTTGGTATTTAAAAATTATTAAATTTAATTTCAGATAGGAGCAAATATGAAAATTCAGCTTATGTTTTCATTGAAAATATAAGAATCAAAATGATCACTTGTTTTATCTCTTTGATGACAGTTCTGTAGCAAATAAAAGGTAACCGAAAATCATTGAGTGTCTAGTACTCTATATGAAAAACATTTCATTATGACAACAATAGGGGTGCCTCAAAAAAATCGTTCTCGATTGCACCTTAAACAGAGAATGAATCCATCCACTGAATGACCTTTACCAACATCTGTACCCCACCATAAGACTCGTTTTTTCAATACATTACACTAGAGTTACAGCAACTTACACTAGAACCATGTTCCACACGATGCACGACACAGGCACGCAACTTGTCACACACAGCATTTTCATATTAAAGCTGTGCAAAAAAAATTCCCCCCCCAATTGACAATAGTAGTTTTGTTGACATTTAGGAAGGAAATCAGTGATAGTGGCTATAACCCTATCATGAACAAAACTCACTAAAACTCACTGAGCCAAGGCTAGAAAATGCACTAAGTCCAAGAAGATGCAATGATGTCATCGTACGAACACACATATGGGCAAGAAGTCACTGGCCGGGGTAGCAACACCCTCGTGGCTTGCCATCCCTGCTCATGCGACTGGTGCGCCGGGGGCCCTAGGTTCGAATCCCACCCAAGATGTGCAATCTTCTTTAGCTTCTATCCCTTTACCCCTTCCCTTCCTCTCGGGAGATAGGCTAGAAACAGGTCACATTGTAACAGAAACCATGCCCCATGTACACAAGCAAAACAGCTGCAGGAAAATGAATTCACTTCACAATGAAGGTGAATGGGATGGGATATGATGCAGCCCCTTCACAATCCCTTGGCTTGTTTTGGCATCAAAACCCACTTGTGTGCGTTGTTGTGTTTCTAGATGTTTCCATACACATTGCTGTGATGCTGCTTGGTAGAAAAGCCGGCATAGGTCCAATAGGATCCAGGGGATTACAAATTCATGCATTCAGTCTTCAATGTTTTGAGAGCAAATGCATATAGTTTAACAGCAAACTATTTCTGTAGGGCACCTGGAAGTTGGTAAGCTGTTGGTACTTCCAAAGATCATCTGTAGAACTAGTTTCTTCTTATTTAAAAGCTTGCTAGCAGCTTTTGATGATTGACAAAAAACGCTTAAATTGATGAAAGCATGTGATGGCTGTTGGAACTGATTGCAGATGGATTCCCAAGCAATGTGATATTCAGATGGTATGGAGACATTAAACAACGCAGAGTTACCTCCAACATCTTCTCGCATCGCTCTTTCTGTAATGTCAATTCTTTCGTTCTTGTCTGCATCTCTATAACTGTGTCAGCCTGTTCCTTGCATTCTTGCTTGTCTTGCTCTTTATGGGTTTGTAGTTGAGATATGGTGTTTGCCTGTTCTTGGTTAATTCTGTTACATTCTTCCAGGTTGATGACAAGCATGTCCTGTTGCCCTCCATTCTCTTTGAGCTTAGCCACTTCAGATTCCAACAGCTTATTAAGATCATTCAGTTTCACAAGTTACTTTCCTTGGCTCTGCACAGAGTCTTCGCAATCTTGCAAGTTTCTCATCAAGATGTCGTGCTGCTCATTTAACAATGAAACTTGGCGCTCCTGCTCAAAGGTAGCATTGACAGCGAGCTCCATGATCTGTGCAAGATTTTGTATAGTAGAGGATCAATGCTAAAATGTTCCATGACTAAATCATGGCGACAAAGTGTCTTGTGTCTTAGGAGTACTGAATAAATTGGCCTGTTGGACACCCCTCTTCAAACATTCATTCTCATTTTAGTAGGGGGGTCAATTAAGGTAAAAATGGAACATTTATGGCATTATACTAACAAATACCCACCCTATGGCAAAAAAATATAATTTAATATTACATGTAGAACTTTGAAGAAGGGTATGGTACATAAGGAACTCTTGCCACTATTTCAATCTGGATCCCAAGTCACAGTTTCTATACAATCCCTCTGACCTTCCTGCAGCTGTTTGCACAGCCACCTTGCTGAGAAAATCAAATATGTCATATCTGAATATTGATTATTTGATATTTTGTGGTTGTAATGTTAAGTTCCAATAACGCCTTCATTTCTTGAGTTACATACTCACAATGCACAAGATGATTTCACTGCTGTTTGGAAGCCACTGTTATAATGCCCCTACTCAGTGTCAGGTCAACATGGTTATTTTAATAGCACCTACTTTTTTTCTTCACATAGATTTACAAGCTTTTGAGCAAAAAGTAGCTACCACCAAAATAACAAGAATGGAGATGGTTCCAATCCATCACATTTTCAGCCAATGTTAAAAGAAAACTAGAATTTCATGGTTCTACGTTCTTGGCTTTTGCATTCGCTACATTCCAAGAATATAAGCTGTGGGCTGCCCAGCCCATCTTACAACCTCACATGACCTTGACCTCATCAACAAATGAGGGATCCCATGTTGCACCTATGACTCAAGTACAAACAGCTACAGCAGGTAAAATAAAAGATTTTTGCTATGTCATTAAAAAAACTTTAAATAGTAGCATGTTGTATTCATTTTAGAGTAAAACATTGTAAAGATCTAAAAGAAATCTGGCCGACACTCATATTTTTTCTCTGTTACAGCAAACAAACCATTTTTTTCCTTATGCCTTATACCTACCTGCAATGAACTTTGACATTGTTGCATCTGGACTTGTAATCTTTCTATCTGTGTTCTATATCCCTGCACCATACTGTCAAGTTGTTGCTTCTCATTAGTGGCTGCACGGAGATTATTGCTAAGCAGCTCTTGTTGTTCGTGCAGCGACTCTATCGTGCGGTCTTTTTCACTGAGTGTGTTCTCTTGTAGCTGCTCGTGTGCCGATTTAAGCCTTTCAAATTGTTCTATGACAGGTAAAAACAAAGATTTTGCTCGTCATGTTAAAGGGACACAAACACATTTCCCATTAAAATATCAAATTCTTTCATATTGCTGAAATGGAGAGATTGGGACTTGCACTGAGGCATGAGCACTAAAAAATTTTACATCAAAGAAGCTAATAAGTGCTGCCAAAAGGGTTCTATAGTCGCCGTAACAATTGTTTGAACTAAGCGTACGCAGTACCGGCGTGTGCGACCAGTACACGGGCGTATCGCGTGTCTATTTTAATCGTTGTGTTTACGCGCTGTCTAGAGATGTGCGACGCTCACGCACACATGCAGCAGATTGCTCTAATCAGTTCAAACAATTATTACTCAGAGTATAGTTTCAAGTTGCAGTCAGTTGGCCATTTCAAGTCCTTTTCTCCATTTTCTGATTTCAGTCAAATAATCTTTGTTTTAATACTAATAGTCGAATTTATATGCCACAAGATAATCAAGAACCTTTAAGGTAGCTATTATCGCCTAGAGAAATCTCTTTAACAGGAGTTCACAATTATATTAGCTGAAGGGCCAGAGAATGCCAAGCACTTTTGAAAGTTCCCTACTTGAGGGCCAAATACAGCTGAAATTCTTATATTTTCCTTTATATTTTAGAGCAAGTTGAGGTTTTTTTTTTTTTTTTTTTTAGCTACAGCAAGTAAAATAAAAGATTTTTGCTATGTCATTAAAAAAACTTTAAATAGTAGCATGTTGTATTCATTTTAGAGTAAAACATTGTAAAGATCTAAAAGAAATCTGACCGACACTCATATTTTTTCTCTGTTACAGCAAACAAACCATTTTTTTCCTTATGCCTTTATACCTACCTGCAAGAATGAACTTGAAATTGTTGCACTGGACTTGTAATCTTTCTATCTGTGTTTCTATAGCCCTGCACCATTTTTTTTTTTACTGTCCAACGCTGTTGCTTCTCATAGTGGCTGCACGGAGATTATTGCTATGCAGCAAGCTCTTGTTGTCGGGCAGCGATTCATCGTGCGGTCTTTTCACTTGAGTGTGTTCTCTTTGTAGCTGCTCGTGGCCGATTTAAGCCTTTCAATTTGTCTAGGACAGGTTAAAAAACAAAGATTTTGGCATGTAATGTTAAGGGACAACCAAACACATTTCCCATTGCAATATCAAATTCTTTCATTCTTGCTGAAAGGAGAGATTGGGATGAGGCTATCTAAAAATTTTACATCAAAGAAGCTAATAATTGCCGCCAAAAGGGTTCTAGATTCAAGTTGCAGTCAGTTGGCCATTTCAAGACCTTTTCTCCATTTTTCTGATTTCAGTCAAATAATCTTTGTTTTAATAGTCAAAATTTAACATGCCCACTTACGGGGGGGGGGGGGGGGGGGAAAAACAAAAAAAAAAAAAGAAGCAAAACCTTTAAGGTAGGATTATTTATTATCGCCTAGAGAAATCTCTTCTATTAAAACAGGTCTCAATATAGTAGCTGAAGGGCCCAGGAGAAAGCCAAGCACTTTTGAAATTCCTACTGAGGGCCAAGAGACAGCTGCTGAAATCTTAATTTTCCTTTCTCTTTTAGAGCAAAGTTGAGGGGCCCCAAGTAAATGATTGGCGGGCCTGATTTGGCCGCGGCAGCCTATTACAAACCCTGCTCTATAAATCAGAGTTAATGAACCCCATTCATTTGAAACTGTGAATCTTGTAAAGAGTATAACACCAGCACAGATTTATTCTGGGGAATTCCAAATGTGGATGTTATCCCAACTGCAAAATCTAGAAATCATGGGAAAATGAGTTTGAAATCTACTGCTTAATATTGTAGTGTTGATTAGTGGCGCTTAACTATATACTCAATCAAAGAAAGGTCATAAGCCACAAGGGCTTCAGACAGGATCTCGTACAGCTGTCAAGGGCTCAACTTGGCAAACCCATTCCGCCTTGGGGTCTGAGAGGGGAAGCAAAAAACCTGGCTTACCAGGGGGGGTCGGACACGATCTGCTCGATTGGCGATTGGGATTCAACCGGCATTGAGGAAGTCTTACATGTATTTTGATATGGCAGCCTCGGTCCAGTGACATTGCAAAATCACATTTAAACCTGTGTTCAATGCATTTTAGTAATATCATATAATTTAGGAAAAAAGTATGACTCAAAATCCATTCAGGGTTAGTGAATTAACCCGCTGCAAAAATCGTGTAATTCCAATAATGGTCATTTTAGATTAAAATATTCGTTGACCAGGCCTAGCCGTAAGTCAAGTCTGGGCTGTGATCCATTAGATATGCGTAAGAGCGCCCTGTTACCGTTAAGTCTTTGAAAAGACTAGCACTAGGGTGACACGAGCGTGCTGCCGTTCTGGTGTGTTAGGTGATGTCCTACCCCCCCCCCAAGGAAGCCAGGTAACCATTCCCGATTCCAACCTGGGGCTAATGCTGTTTCGATGACAGCCCCCACCACGAGTCATAAAAGTTTGGGGTGAAGAGCAAATTGGAAACACTACCTGTACTACCTCTGA
>JAMKCH010030777.1:0-21840 GCA_023653785.1 Ophioderma brevispina | reverse complement strand
GCTAATAGCTGTGTAACGTTATAGTGATACGGGGCGCTGCCACTGCAAACAATGATATCATTGGTAATTTCGTCAAAAAGCTCTTCCATATAACCCCCCCGCTATTTAGCTGGACAGATCATAGCCGTGTTGGGGCGCAATCTGGAGTGTCCAGTTAGAGACCTCGAAATACCCGCTATTAACCACGGTGTTGTTTCACTACCCAAACTACCCTACGTTACAACTCGCCTGAGGGGAATCGGGGGATATCAACCGTCACTAATTCCTTTTTTGCAGCAATATTTATTTTCACTACACATATACGCGAATTTAAACAAAATCCGCTATCTAGAAGAAAGCGCAATTTCAGTTACATCTTTAAAGCAATGATAGCTGATCTCGTACTTACTTCAAAATCCAGTAAACAAAACCAAACTTTCCATTTAAATAAAAGAAACAAATTTACAAAAACCCGTTTTTTACCTAAAAAAAATTTAAGCTAAAGATTACACCGCACAATTTCTAGGGGTCTTCCAAACAAAGCACGACCGGGAATTGCGTACTATTTTCACTGGCCGAAATGAACGACATTTACGGAGATCGCGAACAAAAAACGGCCCAAAATTGGCCCCGAGTACCCGGTAAAGTAATAACTGTCGCCCTACGCGACCGAATAACAAAGGCACTTTCGGCAGGGAGTACTCTTACATGTTCCATGATCATCGACGACAGAAGCGGCCCTCTGTTGACGATTTGTGACACGCTCAGTTGAACCAATTCATGACCTTGTGCGCAGAAAGGTATCCCCGATGCGCGGTGAGTTACATGTGGAGGACGAAAACAAAGAACATTGAGTGAGTAGATTACAGCCGCAATTATGAGTTATGATCATCCAAAAAAGTCGGAGACGCATTGTCTAAGAGGAGTTACATTGTTCTGTTTGTGACTCGTACTTTTCGGCTTTTGAAACCTTGAGTTTTTTGGTAAACGCCGTTATGTATTAAAAGGATGATATTTGGAAGATGAAATCAATAATTGGACGAGAAAAATTGCCGTATCTAAACAATGACACCAAAAGACAGTGCCCGAAGTTGCCCTAGTTATCAATTTTGCCCGAAGTTGGTCATATTTACCACAGGATTGTAATGTTAGTTAAGCAGATAATGGTAAAAATTGTGCATTTTGTTTTAAAATTTTTAATTTTAGGTTGTTTTTTTGTTTTATTAAATTTGGAAAACAATTGGATATGGAACCACCTGTGCAAGGTCAATTCATGTCCCTAGAGGTCACAAACGCGTCAAATGAGTCAAAATACTTAAATAAGCAGAATAAGGTTGCATAACTCTAACAAATCATAAACATTTTCATGGCAACTTCTTTCGTGGCTATGATTCTTTAATTAATTGTTGTTTAAGTTATGGCTACTAACTGGGAAAAAAATACTGAGTCATCATCAATCATGCCATCAATAGCATATATAGTTTTTTTTATCATTGATTTTTTTTAGGGGAGGGAGAAAGAAATTCAGTAAATCAACTGAGATTGCTTAATTAAACTTGGCTGAAAATTCTGGATGGTTTGTATAGGAGAATGCTACCACTGCCCCCACACCAGCACAAGCCCCGCAGTAAAAAATTAATTAAGCTTATGTATGAATTATTAATTTTGTGATCATGACGCCATCATAGGAGTTAGTACACCGTTCTATCGTAACTATAGGCCTTGCCCCACGTAATAAAACGGTAATATCTTGACTTCTTGAATTTTAACATGTTATTTTTGTTTTTTGTTTTTGCAATTGAACGAAATTCAATATAAGAGATACAAAACAGTCGGCTCAAGGTTCAATTGCATCCAAGTGGTGCGTTTTATTTTTGAAGCAAAATTACGTGCGTTGCAAAGCACCATTCTTAATTGTATGTAAGCTATTGTTGGGAGAGGCTGACAATTATTTTTTTACGCACTTTTTGGTATATTTTAGAGGGCGAGGGTGGTTGTTGTGGTATACAATATTGCGTCTAAAATTTCACCCACATCAGCAGAAAAAACATGTATTGGGTTAAATGCTGACCAAAATTTGCCATGCCAACATGTGTACGAGACCACGGACTGACAATCGGGGAGTCCACCTTTATGTAATTCCTCGAGTCTCATGTGAAGTTTCAGTTGTCTGTCGCAGCAGCCCCTATAATCATAGAGGTATGAATTTGGTTTAGTTTGGTCCCCTGTAATTAGGGCTCGAGTGTCCCAAAATATGGAATCGAATATAAACAAGGATTTTTGTTTGTGCAACGTTAAATCAAATAAAGCCCAAACACTACTCAGAACATTTTATTTTCAGAAACAGTGGTGGTGCTTGGCGGAAGGCAGTCAGGAAAGTAAGCAGTAGTAAGAAGTAGTAAGGGCATGTGGCCCCCCCCCACCCCCCCCCAACCCAAAATAAAGTGTGAAAATCTAATCTGATTCTAAATGCTAGGGACGGTGGGTTTTATGTGAGGTTTTTTGCTGAAACTTTATGAAAATTCCCTTGCCCCCTCTAAATTAAATTGCATGCATTCGCTATGACGGGACTGATAACGTTAATCTCTAGCGCAGTACTAATTTAGATAATCTCTTTTGCAGTCTTGACACAGAATACTTACTTTCCGGACCGCGTAGGCTGAGGTGTGGGAAACTCTGTCGATACGGTTGATTGGATTTTTTCTACATTGCGGTATACTGGAGATTTGCGTAAAATACGGCCTATCGTAACGATGTACCGCACAAAAATATCATAACTAAATGGTCTAGTTAGCTGAATAGTTTATAATAATTATAGGTTTTTTATTTTGGAAAAAAAAAAAAAAAAAGACGAAAATTTTTTTTTAAAGACATTTCATAAATGCTAAAAATTCTTATCAGCTGGCTCAAATCTCGATTGCTGTTATTCAAGTTGCCACACGCAGGATAACAAAAACTAGTGAAGTGCTAATGGTCTTTTTGTCAGGAACCCATTCTAACATCAGATCGACCACTTGATTCGTTGATTTCGCGATATCCAAGTCCGCGACGACGAAAACCGTTTTTTTCATTCCTTGTCAAGCTAATCGCAGAGCCTTTAAAAACAGCGATCGCTGCTAGGGAGTCAAAAGACGTAGGGCATATGTATAAGAATAGCCGGCCAATTGCGATGCGGAAACGGAATTAGTGGCGCTGTGGCCAGCAGTTACAGCTGCTATGAGAGCGTAATGGTTTGTGTGGGTGGTAAATATGGCGAGGGACGTTCCATTTTAACCAGACTTCTTCTTCTTTAGCGTGTCCACAAGTAATCGTAATGGCTCGTGGTGTTGTCAGGATTTATTTCAACTGTATAAACTGATCCGGGGCCGCATGTATCAATGATACGGACGTTGCCTTAACATGACCCAAAACAGTTTTTAAAAGCCGACGAAAGAGTACGAGTAAAATAAAAAATAGAATCAATGTAAATCATCTTAGGCACCATACTTTGACACGGAGAATGTGCTTAACATGTTATTTTCTCTGAATGGAAAATCGGATATCGCCCAAGGGTCTCATATTTCATTAAAACGGGCCAAATCGGGAAACAAAATGAAAAACGCGCAACTTCGGACACTGTGGAGTTTGGTGTCATTGTTTAGAGACGGATATTTTCCTTCCCCAATTCAAAGGTAGATTTTGTTCTCCCAAATATATTTTAGAAATACGGCGCTATCAAAAAAACATTTCAAGTTTTTAAAAGCCGAAAAGTACGAGTAAAAACTAGAATCAATGAAACTCATATAGGAACAGGCTATCTCCAACTTTGAATAAGATGACCTCAAATGACACCAAATGGACCTTGTTTGACCTTGACGATGATTGACGGTGACGTGTGTTCCAGGTCTAAATAATCAATAATCAGTATTTAATTTTAAACATTTTATGCCAAGTCTCATGCTTTTATTAAAGAATAAAGAAATGCACATTTTACCAATCATGATTCGCTTCTGCTTAAATATGTACATCGATGCAATGTTGAGGCAAAATGCAGTTCAGCATTAATATTGTGTATCCTCGTCTGGTATTGTACCAATACAATAGTTTTACGAACCTAACCTGTTTTACGCGCGCGGGGCGATGATCATCGGTCAAACGGGTTTTAATAGAGCTTTCTCCTTCTTGCCACCTCTAGATCAGGCTAATTGTAACAGCAATTATTTGCAAGTATTTTGAGTAATGAGCTATTAAACTATGACCGTTGGGATTGATTAATTAATATTGTATTATTACAGCATTCTAGTACTATTGAATAATCATGCAGTGTTCGAAAGAGTGGTAAAGTAAATCCACGAGAACCAGTAAAAGAATTTCATACACCCATGGCCTCGTTGTCAAATGCATTTATGACATTAATAGTCTTTTTCATTAAGTCTTGATGAACTCTGCTGAGAATGTTGCAGTTACCAACTAGAAGTCACGCCCTTGTGGAAAGTCTCTGGCAACGAACAACGTCATGCGCCTTCATGAGGACATGCTAGAAAAGGAGCCGTTACTATCCGGGAGTGCATGTCATACATGTGGCTTTCGATCATGACATCGCGTCAACCTCGCATTGTTATCGTACCCACTGGCGATTTACCTGAATCTTTGTTTTTCTTACTGAAACGCAAAGGGGAATCGCATCGTCTGTCCCAACAGATATATGGCAATCTAATGGAAGCTCAAAGCCCTGCGATTTAACCATTTTTCTACCCAACTGGAGTCAACATGAAGGCTTGATGCAAATATTAAACTTAGTGAGTAATAAAGCGGTAGAATCGCTAAGTTTGCTTGTCCAGACCTTGATTACAACATTCCAAAAGACTCTCAAAGCCAAAACTGTTTGATGTTACAGGGTGGTATAAGACACAATCACGTGTAATTCGAAAAACAATGCAGCTTTAAATTTCCATCCAATTGTAATGCTATTCTTGGTAACGACAGGTTATTTTTGATTGTGCGGGTGCATTTGGACACCACAACGCAATGCTATTTAACTTCTAACACAGCTACGTTAGAGTTTAGGAGGAAATAATATTGTCAAAATTCATGCGAACCGCCTTTCAGGGCTTAAGTACTTGCAAACACGAATCTGACGCTAACCAGGTGGGATTCACTAATCCCAGGGTTGTTTTAATAAATTGAATTAAAGATTAAATGAGCTGTATCTGAGTTGGGAATCAGTTGGTGACACTGCCGGTTGGGCTGTTTCAGGGAATAAGAAAATCTTTTTGTACTAAGACTTGATAGTAATCAATGATCCTTGAACAGCCGTATATTTCACAATTTAAGTAGCCTAAACATTCTGGATCTCCATAAACAATGTTAGAAACATTAACCTGCGCCTCTTTTTCAGGTTTGAAAAACTTAATGAACTGAAATTGAATCGTAATCGTTGATTCATTAAATAGGGTAGATATCAAGGCTAGCAAATATGACTCATTGAATTCGGTTTTTAATAAGTAGGCATGCCGTTGATCTTTTTCAGCATCTAAGAAATCTAGTACGCTGGAACTACGTGATAATCAAATTGTAAATGGAGGGAACCCGTTTTCGGGTCTGGAGAGACTGCTTCGCTGCTTCTTGGAAGATAATAAACTAATCGAATTGAATGCTAATTTATTCCGGGATTTAGGCAACCTTAAACGATTACATCTCAACATAAATATGATCAGAACCATTGTCAGTTAATTTGTTTCAGACTATGACCAACTTAAATGTTGGGCTAAAACCTGCAAGTTAACCAACTTGATGGACTTACAAAGATATATTCCAGGGTTTGTGGAAGCTTAGAGAGTTGTATCTTTGATCTCAATTCTTGGACAACATTGCCTGTTGGATTATTTCAAGTGATTAGAGAATGGAAGTGTTGGGATGCTTGGAAATTAGTTTGTCGAATTGCAAAAGCGAACTTGTTTTAGTGGTTTTACACAATCTAGATCAACTCTCTTTAGACGGTAACGATTGTACACCTTAGCACACGATATTCCGATTTAATAAGTTTAAGATTCATGTTCTGTCCGTAAATGGCTCTCACAAATAGATTTAAATACGTTTTAGTAATACAAGTAAACCCTCAGTATTATTTGATTTGAAAGAAAATTGTCAGAAATTGCGCAAAAATGTCACAATGTTTAGCAACTTAAAATTACTTGATCTTAGAGAAAATCCACTTACAGAAATAGATGTTGTTTTCTCCAACTTTCCAAACACCGCCAAAATTAGTCGTGATTCAACATGAAATTTGTGAATGCCTACGTCCCTATTGATTGAAGCCTAAATGTTAGCGCGGAAAATTACAGATCCCCTTACCGAACATTTGTGACAGAATATTGGAAGATAGAGTAGGGGTAGGGGGGGTATTAGTGGTAGTCATGTGGATCATGGTGCTCAATGCCATTGGAGGGGAGGTAGGGTGGTGGTAATATGTTATGTTTTTAGTTTGGGAGACAAAAATAAAATCACAGCGAAAACCCCCCCCACCAAACGGGTTTTCAGACTTTATTCTCAGAATTTGGCAATCAATCTCTGATTCCTCATTGGGTAGTATTTACATGATTATCATTGCATCAGCAGATCTCTTCTTTGGCCAGTCTTACCAATGCACTCCGAAACATGGAAGATCCGGAATAACGTGCAGAACTGCAGGGAGCACTTTCAATTACAATCTAGTGAGGCTTCGGTGTTCTTTGTGACCTTGATCAGCTAGCTAGATTATCAATATGGTTTCAGTAACTATAAGAAAGCCGGGAAAAAAATCAACAATCTTAACAATTATACTAATATGGATGTTTTCACTAGCATTAGGAATAATTCCATCCAGTTTAGCTGGTCGTAACTTTAGCTTTTACGATAACTCGAATGTGTGTATTGGGCTGCCATTGGATCTATTAGAAGGAATTTGAAATCATGAATTCACGTCAATCAATTGTTATGAAATTTCAGGGGGCGTACTTCCTTTACGAATTATAAACCACAGTCCATTGCCTTCTTTGTTCTGGCATGTCGTTATCAACAGCAGTTTCCGTGGTTTAAACTGTGTCAGCTACTTGGTTATTCTTGGTTGTTACATAGGAATAGTGAGAGCCATTAAATAAAAAATTCATCTAAACAGGTCCTGGACGCCACAAGAGATATGGAGGAACAAGTCAGGTTGACAACTAAAGTGACAGCTATAGTGGCTACCGATTTTCTCTGCTGGTTTCCAATAATTCTCCTTGGGGATTCTCGTTCAAAGCAGGATGATTACTTTACCCCCTTTGGTATATTATGGGCGTTACTTTTGCTTCCTTACCAATAAATTCAGCTTACAATCCCATTTGTACACAATATATGGACGCGTAGATAGATGTTATCGCACTCAGGGAAAAAAAAAGAACAGGAAGTCCGCTAAGTAAAATAAACCAAGTGGCCTTAAGATTAATAATAGAAATTTTATGAGGATATGCACCATCAATCGTGTCAGAATAAGCAAAACCGTTTTTACTAACGGATCCGTCAATGTGCCTAGCTGGCAGTTTATATTGTCAGTTCAAGTAAAAAACAAACACACCTGCCAGAATTCGGAAACCTTCAAGAATCTATTGGATGGGGACTTTCTATACTTTCAATCCAAAGGAAGGGAAATCCATATTTTCCCATAATAATGTAGGTTTTGCCCCAAATTTCACACTGGAAATAAAAAATCTTCGGGTGCGGTTAAAATGAAATTCAGATTTGTCCCCTTTTTTTTAGTTTTTATTGAAATTTTGGGTTAAAACATTATTTGACAAATGACTTTGTTTACCTCTTTCTCTATCTAAAAATCCCATTATTAGATTAATTTACCAACTTTAAAATTTACCGCGCGTGCAGTGCATTGTGGGAAACAACACTGCCGAATCTAGCACACCAGTCATGCCGGCTACGGGCAACATTTGCCGGATCGGCAGTCGGGCCCGAAACTGTTTACCTCGCCGCGCACCGGGAGGTATTGATTTGTGCAGTTTTATTTTCTATTTCTGTCCATGAACGACCTACTCATAGGACCCCTTTTCTGTCATTTCGAACGAACCTACTCATAGACCCTTTGACCAATTTGGACCTGTAAAGAGGAATTTCGTGATCCACCAAAACCCAACCAGTCCCCCCCCCCCGACCTCAACAAAACAGGTGAGATGTTCTATCATCTGAACGTTTAGCCTAGGTAATCCACGTGTACCTACTTTTACCAGCAAATTCGGTAATATTGTAAGGAATTAGCAATGTTGTAATTTTCCGTCAGTAGTAAACGGCAGGAAATTATAGCATAGTGCTATAATTGCTCATAACACACAAAAACGCACCATTGCAATCAAACTAAAATGTTTAAGTTTTTTCTCTGTGAGATCACGATATGCACTTTAATTTTAAAGTATCAGATCAGGCCTCATTTTGTGATTTAAAGATATGTTGTCATTTCAATATGTAACTTTTGAGAAAATATTTTGGCAGGGAAAGTACCTAGCTTGTTTGTAATATACAATACCTATTGAACATTGTCGTCTTGAACTGCTGGACTGCTGGATAAAGACTGACTCCGAGAAAGGAAACTTAATATTGAGAGATTCCCAAGGATTTACATGTGGAATATATGGCTACTGCATTACTGTCATTTTGGAGTCTTCATGGTGAGGAGCCTATCTTCGTATGAACGCAACGCTTCTTTAATTTGGACATTGGTCGCCAGTGCAGCGTGGACATTAAAAACAATATCAGGAATCTTAGTAAAGGGACATATTGCGTCTTCTTCTTATCGTGTCCAAACACAGTGGTTCGCAATATGATCCAGTCAGAGAGGGGTACAACGTCTGGCTGTTCACTGAATTCTAAGGGTCCTGTTGTCTGTGTATTGTTGCTCCAGCAGTGGCAGACCAAGAGAGGTTCCATTGTCTTGTGGTGTTGTTCCACAACCAGGTAGACCCATAACCTCTAGATCGGCCAATTCTGCGTTCTCAATATGTTGAGGTTTTTTTTTTTTTTTTTTTTTTATTTCGGCCCTTCAGAGAGTAATTGATAATAATGATATCAAATTACCAAACATTGGACAAAGTTAAATACACATTCAACACATGTTACCAAGATTAAAAAACATTAGCAAAGTGCATGTACATGTGCAAAAAAAATTTACAAATTAAAAATAGACATAAAAATGACCCAATACAAAAGTGATACATTAAAAGAGCATAGACATTTACTAAATCGAAACCAATGAAAATATCGTGATTTAGCTTTTTCTTCTTAATCAATGGCTCTCGATTTTTAATTTTGAATCAGTAACATTAAAGACACTATCAGGGATTATCCGAAAGATCAAAAAAATATTTAAAATTGTAGGAATAGTTAAAAGAGAAGGATAAGTCTGTAGGAACTCATTAGGTATATTTTCCAACGAAGTTACAGAAAGGAAGAAAACACAATGTTCAGAGATATGATCCCCATTCAATACGTGTTGTAGTTAATTGTCCGTACGGACAGTTTTTAATAAATAAAAATCATCCCGATTTTGTACTTATTAGGTGGCTTCTAAGACATAACTTGAGGTATGTTAGGATACCTATACTTGTTAAAAAAGCAAAAATCTGATTTTTGATTGATTTTTCGTTTTCTGGATTTAGCAACTCACTGATAGTGTCTTTAAGTTGATGACATCCATATGCCTATTTCAAATTGCCGAGTAAGACAATTATGCAATTTGTAGATGACAAACTAAGGCATATTACTAACATTAATTCAAAAACGAAATGTTTTTTGATTCAAGTTTACACCTAACAATTGGAGGGTAAACTCAGATCTTAGCATAAACTTGTCGTTTATTATTTTGTAAGATTTTTTGTAACCATTTCCAATATGTATATTTTACAGGTCATAAAAGCATGAGGCACATCTTCCTCAAACATTGCAATCAGGACAGATGCTATTATCGATCAAATTCCAAATTTATAAGATTCTTCTTTTCACAGGAACAAATTGTATAGAAGTTAAAGTTTCTAACATTAATAAGTCTCCATCCTGACACATTTCGCTTAAATTCCATAATTTTCCAATGCCATCGTTTTCAAAATACCCCCATTCTGTTTTGCAGTTAAATTTCTGCCATAGAGCGAGTTTTATTCTTAGCAACCAACAATTCATATAAAACATTTAGTTTTCCATATCTTGTAGTTGAATCTGCTTATTGTGATATATTTGGTGGGGGGCCAGACAAGTTGATTTGGTTTAGATCAAAGTTCCGCTAAATCGATTTTGATACGAATCGCCCTTACAAACCTATTAACACCATTTCTTATACTTTGCAAAATCAAACAGGCGGTTTGCAAGGAAAGGGGCCGTTGTTTGTTGTTGCGTTCAAGTTTGTTACGTATATCTGGCAAAGAGCAAACCATCCTTTGTAAAAATATCTCTTGCAAAAGTATGTTAGAATCAATCCAATATTACAAATATTGGTTATTTTGCACCTTAGCCAACTATTGCACCATAATACTGTGATTTAAATATTTCATTTTGGTCAAGCTGGGACATTTTTTGTGTCGTTTACAACTTTTGTGTTTACACAGATTCAAATATTCATCATAGAAAGTGACATTTTTTCTAAATGTTTTAAAGGCTATTAAGATTATAATGTAAAACATAGTGGAAGACCCCCAATCTATTAAACTGCAATTTATAAGGTGTTTCCAGGTGACCAGCGGAATTCATCAAAAAATATCGTAATCCACCTTAATTTAGAAACATGATTGGGTTTGATTCAATGTCCATGAAATCTTATTAAAACACCTTCATTATAATTGTTTGCCAAGTAAACATCTTTAATTTTATGGCTTTTGTTATCCAGAAGAAAATTCAGAATAATTATTGTTATTGTTTAATTATGCTTTTGGTTGTATATAAAAAAACAGCCGCGGTATACATAATTTGTGACAAAAGGCAAGGGATTTTAAAACAGTAACCTTACCAACAGAGTATCTTACTTTTCTCCAATTGTCCAAGATGCCTTTTCATTTTTTTCGATTTTATCATCCCATCAGTTCATTTTATTAGCTATTGTCGTCGTTATTTTTGCAAAGTAAATACCCAATGTCTTAATTGGACATAGGACCAAGGAGGAGCAAGAAAATCCTCAGTGGAAGATTTCACCTACCAAAGAACTTCTGTCTTTTTCTTATTTAATATAGTGCCAGCCACCTTGCCAAAGTCTTCGATAACTTGGATGGCCTTTTTGCCGAGTAATTATTGACAAAGAGTGTAGGTGTCATCGGCTAGTTGACAAATGTTGCTATTTTTTCAGAATTGGTGAGTTTTAACAGTAATACATTCAATAAAGAATTTTGGACGGATTTAAACTGAGAATCTCAACTGCTAAATGAATAATAATGTGGATAGCGGGCAGGCCTTGTCTTATGCCTCTTTCAACAGAAAACTTTCCCGGACACCCATCCATTTCCCAAAACTGAAACTACATGACATCTGTTGAGGTTAATTACGCCATTCCGCACATGAGGCGTAAGCTCCAGGGATGGAGACGCTCCAAGGTTCAATACCAATAGATGTTACTGGGTTGATGGCATGTCTCTCTTTCCACAATGCGACTCTCTTAGCTCCTTAGAGACTGTTTCAAGGGTTGGACTTTGCGTAGATTATTGAGTGCATTATTATAATAGCCATTTATAATTGCGTGGGACTTCCCCAATTCTTTGCTATTACATAAAATTCATATCATTTGTGCACAAGGCTTCATTGGTTGTGATATAAAAGGGCCAGTTCTGACCGCGCATCACGAAACATAGTAAAAGACTATACTTGTCAAGAATCAGTACCAAACCTACCACTTTAGGTTCAAAGGGAATATTGGGGTAATATGTTATCTGCGTAGAATCCGAACTACGTCGACAAATTACAAAATGAAATATAGGCAAATGTATAGGACTTTCCACGGATTTTGTTTCAGTCCAACATGACCTTGCATAATGACTCTAGTTGCTGGGTCAAGTCAAATGCTTTCTTCCAGCATGTCTTAAAATAGGGTAATACAGTTACCCACATTTTGAAGAGAAAGGCCAAATGTGGTAAATGGTACTGTTTCAAGTGTAATCTGCATTTGGCGGGATAATTGAAAAAAATATATTAAACGCATGTAACATGTCTTGAAGTCTCTTAAACAGACTTTAGGATCGTGTTCAGGGATGCACCAAAATGCAATTGTCTCAATACGACAACTTTTACAGATTGTAAAAAAGTGTATAAAAAATTTGATGTGTGAACTTTTTTACTATTATGATAGTTACTGAAGCATATCGGTCGCAGGCGGGGAAAACCATCATATGTAACTCAAATGCAAAACCACACAAATTTTAAAAATTTTAATCATGTTGTTATGATGTTATGAAAAAAACCATTTTTCGTGTAGCTCACAGTAAGGACACAGTTTTAAAGCTGTTTTGCTCGTTTAGAATGATGCTTAATTAGTTAAAATTATACTTAGGAGTTATTCTTTCAAAATGATGGGGCTAGAACTGTAACCGGGCAAAGAAAGTATCAAGCAATAAGTCTGATGATCCATCCTTCCGTTTTATCGCAATGTCGCCAGCCCAAATCCATTATTTAAAAGTGCCCCTGCTCGTTGAACAGAGCGCATATCAAAGGTAACATGACTTTTTGTATCAGCCATATATGCCACTAAATTATAAAGTTTCAAAACAGGATAATATAGATTATATAAGTTCGTTAGAGTTCTCTGAGAGATGTCGCCACTATGAGACAGATACGTTACATAATTCAATTAATACAAAATGCCAACATGACGGTTTGAAGGAATGCTCTAAGATCCGATAAATCAAAGCACATGTCAATGTTAACACACACTGGCCAAAAGTATTGCAACATGCAGAAAAAAAGCAATATATTCAAAAATTGATTAAAATTGTACCAGGAGTTCCGACATACCCCCCCCCCCCCCCCCCCCCAAATTACGTAATCAGTGCCAAAGTTCTGATTTTCAACAGATGCTGTTTTCCAGAATAAGTAGTGCGAAAAACGATCAATGGATGGTGCCATGCTCCCTAATATGGCGGGTTAAAGGAGTGGGATATGATGACTTGCCGATTGTACTCATAAGAAATACGGCTACAGGAACGTCAACAACGCTGCAAAATAGTCGCTAAATGAACCTTAAGGGTTTGTCAGGGTCTGCTATAAATGTTTAGGCAAAAAAAACGTGTGGTTGTACACTGTTAAAAATTTCCGTAAAGAAAAAAACGGAGTTTCCGTTTAAATTTACGGAAAAATTGTTTTACAAAAACATAAAAATATTTTTGATTTAAACAAAAACATAAAAATGTTAATTTACGAAATATTGCCTCCAAAATTTCTGGGCAGCAATATTTCCGGACTTTTTTTTTGTTTGGTTCCGATAATTTAAATAAGGAAAATTTTTTAAAATACACATTTTTTTTTCCATCTATGAGACAAATCTGTAAATTACTGTCAAATTTCGGTAATTGACAGAAAATTTCTGTATAATTTACCCTAAAAATGACTGGCTGGAAATATGCGGCTGCTGCCCGAAATTCCGTAAATTTACGGAAATTGTTTTAACAGTTTGTATGGGCCAAAAATGAGCTAATGCCTAAAGATGGAAGCACTTTCATCACCGTTGGACTCAGGAAATTAATGGCAAGCAAGAGATCACGTGTGATAAACTTGGAACAACTTTGTTGAAATAACACCGTTGACATTGTGCTGTTTGTCATTTAATGTGAACGTTGAATATTAGACATGATTTACGTAAACAATGTGAGTTATCATTCGAATTGCATTTCACGGTGTTCTCCAAATTTCTCGATTTTTTCGAAGACCGCTCGGTTCTTCATTGACTTTATCTTCAGTTACGATCACACAGCCACTATAATTTTATCTCAAAAACATTAGGGTAACCCCTATACAACTCATTAAGCGGCTGATTTGAAACACCATATTTTGGTATTCGGTGTTCTGTATTCCTTCTGGAGTGAACACCCTGCAAAGTTACATTCGTGCTTCCTTTAATTGCCCATAATTTAGGGGAAAAATGACACTCAAAATCAAACGTTTATGCACCCTTTGGGTTCTGAAAATATCTGTATGAAAAAACACAAACTTTGGCATAATGCTTAGTTTGTTGTCAAAAAATTCACGGGTATAATTTGAAATCAGTGGTATATGAATTTCGTTTCTACATTTGCAATAATTTTGGACCGCGTGTGTATTTATATACAGTTGGCATAAAAAGTCTGGGTGTTGAAGTAACAATTTCCAGGCCTGGTAATGAAAGTAATCCCTCATGTTACGTTAACCGCGCCAGATACGTTACACCTAATTCCCCGATGCGTCTTGCTGAAACGCCGTGATACATATAGTCGAATACCAAAATAAGTACCAAAAGATATAGCGGATAAGTCGGTTAAAGCATTATACTTGTATTGAGAACGGCACGTCGTTGAGAAAAGGCGGCCAGATACGTGACCAAGATACGTACTTAAAGTGTTGAACGTGATAATCCAACTAAAATCAGATCTCTTTTTAAGATCACCCATGCATTGTTTCCGAGTTCTGTAAATATTAAAGTTTACGATTTTAATCGATTTTTTTCAGGAATTCGGTAATGTTGATATTTGGTCATTTTTTAGACCAAACCTGAACCCCCCCCCCCCCCCAGTGCTAAAACTATATGTGCATTTTGGTCACAACGGATTCCAGTTTCAATTTCCAAGCCCCCAAATATGATAGTAATATTCATATGGCAGTTATTTCAGATCTGGAGTAAATAATTATCTAAATCAATCTATATAGAAAGGAAAAACAGTTCTGGGAGAGGCATTACAGCAAATTATTCAGTTTTTGGTGTCTCCCGAAAAATGTTACATAGGAGGTTTTTTCATGGTTACCGTTTTTACTACATGTGAGGTTTTTCCAACCAGCGACGATATAGTCTTTATGGTGTGTAACGCAGACATATTGATGTCTCTAAAAAACTTTAAGATTAGTCAACAACTTGTAACCTATCTTGTTGTATAGTTTGTTTACGATTTTGACATGTAAATTTTAAGTGTAACAGAGTTACTGTAATTCAAGTGGTGTGTAACTTACAAAACCTGCAACGTGAACAGAGTAAACATTTATACATGGATATAGTTGAAGCAACTATGGTGTGGTAATTAAACCATATTTATATGCAACTAAAACCAGAGTTAATATTAATTTGTAGGAGATATGAATGTGTTGTTTTTGTATCAACAATATTTATTTTTCAAAGAATACAGAAAAACCACTTTATGACAGTTTTGAAAACAGTGTTGTAGTACAGTTGAAAAATTTGTGTGCACATATAATGGGACAAATTAAGACACACGGTAGTGTGTCCACCAATTAAAAGTAACAACAACACAAAAAAAACAGCCCAAAAAGCATTAAAAACAGCCAAGATACAAACGACAAACACCGTGAGTATATTATTAACAGAAACAAACTCCCTTTGTTTGACGCGCGTTTGACGAAGAAAGACGCACTAGGTGGCAATATCATCTATAAATCAATTAACGCTCGCAATACACCAACAAGAGCATGTATTTCAACCCAACAAAGTATATGACACATTTCATGTGCAACATATGAAATAAGAAAATGGAAACATGATAGAAGTACTTGCATCATCATCATCATATCCCACTTGTGTGGTTATTTTCTTATTTATGTAATAAAGGCCTCCGGCCCTTCATACATATACAAAAACATACATACTAATTTGTTGGAAGGACACGTTACAAATATCTTGTGTCAACCATTATATATTTCAAAGTATTCTTTATCTTTGTGCATGATATCCATACTGCACAAGGTTTTTAATATGATCATCTTCCTTTTGTGAGCTCATGAGATAATAAATTTATCATTAAGATAGGTGTGGTCGAAATAGAAAGGGATAATTTCACCCTTAATTCATATAAAAATCACATATCAAAACAAAAAATGGTACTCATCGTCAACCCTTAAAGAAGAGTTACAGCAGTACCGTCCTCAACAGGAATTTTCTCTTCTGCCAGTTTCCACTTTGAGCACATGCTTACCTAAACGGAGCGTTGCTAAGGCCCCTTCTTGATTTTCTTAGCAATCACAGATATTTTTTCTGGGACAGAACATTTTGAACTTACAATATGACGGCGTTATTTTGTGAACAAAATCCGCAACCATATCTTGTTGGTTGGTATCTTAACTCTGCGGGTTTACCAAGTCCAAAAAATAAATCGACTCCACATGACACCAACACTTGGTTTATCCATGCATGACCAAAACAATTGAAAATAAAATGTTTTACTTTTGTTACCCCTGTCATTTTACCAATTTCATCCACGTGGAGAAGAAGCATAATATAACTTTTACGTGGATATCTATGATTTCCCATTGTTAACAAAAAGGCAAACCAATATTATAAGACGAGCTATCTGATATGTAAAATTGGAAACTGCCACAGTCGACGAGTACAGCATTATTTGTTGTTCTGTGTGAAACACCAAGAAATTGCTTACATGCATTGTACTGAACCTTTTCGATACACTCATATCGTTTAAAGCCATAATTTAGAGCCGTAACGTACAGGAGCATAGGTAGAAAAGTTTTAAAATTGGCATCAAATTCTTAAAATAGGTTTCTAAAGACATATTGCCTGCTTTCGTTAATGCACGTTTCAAAAGCAAATAATGATTTTTTTGCTTGGTCTGCAATGAAATTGTGGCCCTACCCAAACAATTACCAGTAACAGTGTTAAACCCAAGATTTGTAATACTTTCAAACGGTCACTTATATTGATTAGTATTGGCAAGTGCGAACTCTTACAAGTGGTCTCACAGACCTACAGCCTTTATTACGAATGGTAGTAGCCAAACTTAATACATAATTTCTATATCCTCATGGAGTGCTTTAGGATAATATTGAAGATAATTCCTATATGCGAAGAAAATGGAAAATGACCTTTAAAGGAAATATGTCAGCTTTTTGTCAAGGCCGGTTGCCTTACATTCATAAACTATATGTACATACATCACGAATCCCCGAAAAAAAAAATACAATTGATTGTACAAAATTAACAAAATAGAGAATTTAATTTTTGATTTTTTGACATACGAAGGAAAACGGGCGGATTTTTCGCCAGCGTCTGATCAAAAGCGCCCAATTTTGCCCTCTCCTCGGGACGTCAAAGTTGATGACCAATGCTCACTTCCGGTGAACTGTAGGGCAATTTTTACTATGTAGCCTGTGTCTTTCAGTTTCATTAAAAATCTCCTCTAAACCCTGTTCAATAATCTTAGTAATATCATGATAAATAAAGGATAAATTATTGACTAAAAATCCGTCGGGGTTAGTGGATTAACACCGCCTGCAAAATTAGTGTAATGTCCACTAACGGTCATTAGATTTAAATTTCGTGACCAGGCCTAGACGTTAGGCAAGTCTGAGGAACCGTCTCCGATACGCGTTTTAATAGCTCCCTCTACCGTTTAAGTCTTGAAAAGTACTAGCACTCGAGTCGAGCCGGATGTTGATGCCGATTTGAATTCAGCTGTTGCTGTAGGATGGCATGTCCTACGCCCCCTGGCAGTTCACTCGAATAGTAAAGTGGCAACACTGCGATATTATGGTCATCACTTTGACATCACCATTGGCCTCGAGTTGGATTGGTCGGAATCGTTTTTTCGATAATGCGTAAGCTATTGGGCGGGAAAATTAAAAGGGCAAAATACTCACTAAATGTGGACCATTTTCAACTTTACTTAAGCTTTCCATTCCATACCAAATTTTTCCAAAATTCAGGAATCAGACATATTCTTTAACGGGATTCTTTGTTCAAAATTCACTAAGAACGATCCCTTACCGATTCATATCCAAACAAATTTGCGTTCTATGAATAAGCTTCCTTCGTGGCCGAGCGTCTAAGCGTTGGACCTTATTGATTTTACTTTTGGAGAGTATCTTGTGGTCTGGTTCGAGTCCGGCGGTGCCCACGACTTTCAGCACATTTTAAAATACACGAGAGTAAGATCATTTTCTTTAGTTATGGTCATGCTTGGACATTGAAATTTATTGGAATAGAAGTATAATTCTCTATAAGTTGAAACATTCCAAATCTGTCTTATTAAGATACACGGTAGGTGGTCCACAAAATGTTAAAAATAAAAACAAAAAAATAAGAAAAAAAGCAAAAACGCATAAACATTCTTTGTGATACAAGCGGACACACACACGTTAGTATATTATCAAAACAAAACTTCCACTTTGTTTGCGCGGGTTTGACGAGTGTTAAGTGTAAAACCACTAGGTGGGAGTATCGTTAACGCTAAACTACTTGTAATACAATAGCTCAGCATGTATTTCAACCCTCAGAAGTATATTTGGTACATTTCATGAGCAAGATATGCAGTGGCGGATTTAAGAGTCAGCAGTGTCAGCAGCTGCTGACAGGCCCACCCCCCTAAAATATTACTCTCAGGCCCCCCCCCCCTCGGACACACCTTAGTCGCACTAAAGTGCGATATTGCGTTGCTTCTTGACGCTAAAGGGGCCCACCTTAAACTGCTGACAGGGCCCTTTTTCTTAAATCCGCCACCGAAGATCACAGGTTTAACAATCACATATACTAGCGATGGTGAGGCTCCGTCGTACGGTACTCAGACAATAGGCTTCTTTTCAAGTTAGTTGCTTGCGCTCCTCAAAAGACAGCCTATTGGATGAGTACCGTACGACGGGAGCCCGCAAAACTCGCTATTTGAAAATTTTAACCATACCGTCCCGCAAACTTACACTAGGCTACATTATGCAGTACGCAATAAATCACCACGTATGAAAAGTGAACGCCAACAGGCAAAATTTACGATGATGTTATGATCTTTGACTCCGCCCAGCCTGTGTTAAATGAACGGAAAAGGCTTGCAGATTACTTATATAAAGGCACTTGCGAATCGGACAAATTCAGAAAATTGGTCAATTGTAGAAATTGTTTTATGATAGGTTAGGTTAGAACAACCTTTGAACTACTTAAGAAATATTGTATTACGTTGAACGCTTTTTTGGTAGATTCCTTTATTTTTGTGAACATCAAATAGCTATCAAAATTTAAGATTTTATATAAATTTATTATAGTTAGAAAATAAAACTTTTAGTGTTTTTTTGACATTAATATTTCCTTCAGTTACTGAGATATTCAGATTTTAAAGTTTCGGCAATCTTAGGCCTTTTTCACCAAAAAAAAATATAATTAAAAAGGGCATAAAATTGTGGAAGTGTATTTTGTCCCTTTTTGTGATAATACACTGGTATTTTACATTTTAAAAGAAAAGAATGAGTTACTGGTTTGCATTTAGGAAAAAATTTACCAACAGGACACGTGGAAATTCTAAGGAAACCGCATGTTAATTTCTACGATAAGCTTATAAAATAAAGAAGTCACTTAGCATCACTCAGAATCCTTTAAACTGGCGAAAAGCGCATAAAAGACCCCGGAAAACCCCCCAAACCAGGCTGAAAATAACTAAAAATACTAAATTTGTCAAGCAAAAGTGCTGAATTCATGGTTTTTGCTTGAAAAGTGGCATCTCTGCAAAATATGAACATTATGTCTGAACAGGTAAAATTTACAAACCGAAGCAACGCATGAATTTCACAATACCATATTAGCCTTTTGGCATTAAAATTCGAATTCAATTTATATGAAATACCTATATGGCACACCATGAGGATAAAAAGAAAACATGTACTAATTTTGTCAATATTCATTTCGTAATAAAGGATGTAGGTCTGTGAGACCGTTTTTTTAAGTTTCACATTTTGCCACTAATAATCGCTATACATGACCTTTGAAAGCATTTCTAACTCGTCGTTTCCGTTGTCTAAATTCATATCTCACAAGTGTAACAGATGTTCATAATACGCAGCGCCATCTTTTGGCCATTTTCAATTAATACTTCGCCACATTAATGACTGACAGTTGCAGCAGCCAATAGGAAGTTACCATGTGAAATCTTAAAAATTTAGACGAACCAATCAACTGATTACAATAAGTAAGATGTCGTTGCAATCCTAAAGGAACACACGTCTTAAGAATTTGAAAATATTATATAGGTATAATTTGAAAAAACGAAGAAAAAGTGCTTTTTTCATGCAAATTTACGAACAACAACTTGCACCGTGTCACCAATTTTAACTTTCTGGCCACAATACAATATTTCTTAAGTAGTTCAAAGGTTGTTCTAACCGAACCTATCATAAAACAATTTCTACAATTGACCAATTTTCTGAATTTGTCCGATTCGCAAGTGCCTTTATATAAGTAATCTGCAAGCCTTTTCCGTTCATTTAACACAGGCTGGGCGGAGTCAAAGATCATAACATCATCGTAAATTTTGCCTGTTGGCGTTCACTTTTCATACGTGGTGATTGATTGCGTACTGCATAATGGAGCCTATTGTAAGGTGCGGGACGGTAATAATGTTCAAATAGACGCGATTGTTAAACCTGTGATCTTCAGTGGCGGATTTAAGAAAAAGGGCCCTGTCAGCAGTTTAAGGTGGACCCCTTTAGCGTCAAGAAGCAACGTTGCAATTGTTGATTTAAATAAATCCAACTGCATTTGTTCTTAAGGTTATATTGGCAGTTTGAGTTTGGAATTAGTATTCGTATTTCTTGTGTAAAGGGCGTCTTGTTCTGACTTGAATACTTTTCAAATTTATATTTCTTAGTTTCGTTACAAGTTTTCTTGCTTGATTTCTTGTTGTTGGAGATGTATTCAATACGAAATAAAGCCCAATCTCCTTGTAACATAAATTGTCTTCCCAATGAAAATGTGTTTCGACGGATCTGCAGTCGACTGTTCTATAGAAGGTATGTTGGTTATGAGTTCTGTGATAGAGTTCAACTCGCGTATGTTTCTGGGTAGTATTTTTGTACCAGTCTTTCTGTGAGATACCCTGCAGGTAGAAGGGTACTAAAGACCTTAGGAAGGTCCCGCTGCTCTGGTTGTCTCACATGAAGAGGGGTTGTTTTGAACCCGGCATTATTGCATTAGCACCTCTAGCATGAAAACTATAAATTATTTGGTCTGTTTGGAGGTTGATGGTAGGAAAATTGATATTTTCTTTTGCATTGTAGAAGAAATGGGACCAAGTTTGCCAATGGGGCAGACGCACTTGAGTATACTTGGTGCTCTCTTAACATTTATTAACTTTATACGGCTCGTACTCTTTTTAAAACTTGGTGGCTTTTTACGTTGAACGTTTTTTGGTAGATATTTATATACACAAGTAAGGATGAAAAATACATTATGAGTTGAATTTTAAAAGACAGTATATAACTAGAATAATACTAGGGGAAAATATATCTTAAAGTGATACAATGGCATGAAAAAATATTCAGACATAATGAAATACATTGTTACCGAAATCACTTCCACAAATTTGAAAACAACGTGGATGTTTACATTCTGCAAAAAAAGAGAGTAAAACTACAAGAGTTCGTGGCAGTTCGTTGCAATTCCTGCCACGGAAAATCAAGGTGTTGACATCCCTGCCAGAATTTATAATGTATCTAGCATGATTTTGACACACTACAAAACGTTCAGACCGGTGTGAAAGTAGATATAGTCCACCGGGAGCCATAGTCCGGGTTCCATAGACGGCAACGGAATAAGCATGAACTGTTGAGCGTCCTATTCTTTAGAGCAGAACAGAATATCATAGGGACCTTACAGAAAAGGTTCTCCTTAGTTAGTATGAATCCTCTATATCAATGCTTGGTAGTAAG
>JAMKCH010030776.1:0-22443 GCA_023653785.1 Ophioderma brevispina | reverse complement strand
TGAATTACAAGGTGAGTTGGGGTATCCCCTCCAACAATCTACCAAAGTTGGGCACTCTAGCTCACCAAGAAAAAAAGATAGGCCCAAATGTTCCGGGGTTTAACATTTTATCACAGACATACGGACGGACATACGGAAGGAGCCCATTTGATAGTCCCCTCCCGAACTCGTTCGGCGGGGACAATCAGTGCAATCCTCTTCTTCTCTGCATGACAAAATCTCCTTCTTATAGGGTTTACGCAACTTTTAAATCCTGGAGTGGTTCAGTCAGTGGGCAAACTTCAACATACTCGTAAACACCAACAAATGACGGGGGTGTAAAAATACGCTGTAAAATAAACACGTTTCAAATATATCCCATATGTATAATGCGATATATCGTTTGAACTGAAATGACCAATTTCAGGGGTGGGGAGTTACTTCTTTGGGTGTGTTTATGATCTGATATGGATGCTGCGACTTAGCCAAAAAGAACATATAGATTACAAATTTATTGTATCCATGTCACTCTATGCTTCACTAGCCAAACAACATTTCAACCATTTAGAGAATTAAAAGGTATGTTTTAGCCTTTACCATATCTAGCATGTAATATCACATGGGCAGCATTATTTTAAGTATAAGGCAAGTCAAGTGTTTTATGCTAACATAGTGCTAAAAACAATACCTTTATTCTCATTCTTTAAACTTTTTCTCAAATATGAAGCATAGTAACATATTACTAATATTATGGTCGATTTTATCATAGATTTTAAATCGAACAGTCCGTTGTTTACTTTCGCCTCGCTTGGCCCGAACAGCGCGTTGCGTATCGCGTTACACATACATGCTGTACCCGGTATTGTTCATATCACAACAAGTAGGAACCAAGGAAATTGCGTAAAACCAATCTCAAGAGTTTAAAAAACGTTGTGTTATCACTTGTATCTTTGATGATATCATAGCAACAATTATTAGTAACTTAATGACATTAAAAATGCAACCAAAAAACCCACCGGTTTCAACTGTTGTGCCTATATCTGTCGTAGCACACCAACAACACGTAATGTGAAAAACAGTTCAGAGGAGTAGTATTATTCCAAATGGAAAACCCCATAGGGAAATATTTATTTGAAATACACACCCCATTTGTAGAAGATTTGAGAGTAAAGTCTTCACAGTGGGAGTATAGGATTCAACCGGATGGCCCATGTGCACCTACCTGCCCGATGCTTGCTTCGTTGATATCAGAATAAGTTTGAAATCGTGACACCATCAGGGTTGAGGGGTAGGATGACACGGCGATGGATGTGTTCGTTCTTCATCTGCAAACTTCATGGTGCAGTCTTATTGAACCACACCCTGTATGATTGGTACATCCAGTGTGAGATGAAGTTCTTGGTCCTGAAATAAAATATACCCCACAACAGTTTCTTGTGTTTGTGAACAAGAGCACTGGGAAAAATAACCTTGCCCAGAGTGTTTGCCAGTGGCAGAACTAGGATCATTTGGGGGAGGGGGGAGGTCAAAAGAGGGCAAGAACAATTTTAGGGGGGTAACGTGAAGTGTATTTTCAGCAAAATAAGTAAATTGTAGTTTGTAATAGTGCTGCTACTGAGTATTTGGCTTCTATTTAGCCAGACAAGTAAGCTCAATCGGTTGTGTGTCGGACCTCTGTTACTCATGTTCGTTCAGGTGCTTGCTAACTGGTATCATGGTAACCAGTACTAACTGTCCCAGGGCCGGGTTGTCGGCGGCTAAACCGCACCCCATCGGATTTCGTTACCCCCATTGGATTTCTACGAAATCCGAGAGGGTAGTGGTTACCCTGTAGAACTGAAAAGAAGATGACTACAAGGCGTCGGCTCTGCGAGGGCTAATAGCGGCCATCCAGCAAATGCTGCCCTGCATGGTGGGAGTAGCTGCCCAAAGGTAGGCCCACCGCGAAAACTGTGGATTGGCGTAAGGGAAGGCATCCGGTCCATTATATTTGATCCAATATTTTAAAATTTTGGTTTACTACTAGTACTCGTACTACTACACCATGTTTCATTTGGATGGGAAGCGGATCGTGGCTGTGATGGTATTAAGTAGGGGCATAGGTTACAGGGCTGTATAGGCCACAGTGCTCAGTGATTTCCGTAAAGCATGCTGATCCTTCATGGATATTGAAAAGTGTACTATAAATCCTAGCATTTTTATTCTGAAGTTCATCTGATGCCAACAAATGACACAGATGGCATTTCAATCTCATAGTGTTACAACTCCATCTTTGAACATGATAGGTTGCAATTATGTGAATGTGGCTATCACATATAGACAGAGCAATAAGAGTAGCAAGTTGAGCTTTAGGGTTAAATCACAAGGATTTGTTCATCATGGTTACACAGTATAAGCCAAGAAAAAAAGTTTGTCTTAAAAGACTGCGTTCATTTTGTTTAAAATGGTCTTTGGTGCTTATTTTTTAGGTTTTTGCTCACTGAAAGATTTTTTTGTGAAAAAATTAAATTGGCTGCGATGCGCTGAAAAATGAAAAGAGTGGTGTCAAAAATGCCAATAACATTTTTTTTTAAATCCTAAAACAGTTTTGGAATAAGAATATAATTTATAAAAAAAAAAAATCCAATTTGCATTGTTCACATTTTTCGAGACAAACTTGTTTTTTTTGGGCCTAATAATAAATCAAGAGATGATTGTCTACACAGCATTACTTTCCAGTTAGCTATCCACAAATACCAAGGTTGAAAATTAGTCCCAGTTCAATGGATTGGGCATTTGTCTGTTGACGTAATTGTTATTACAAATTCTTTGCATATCCACAAGTCAATAATGGCTTGAGTGGTGTAAGGATTATTCAGCCGAGTAAGCCGACATGGGGCCGTGTGTATCCAGGATAGAATGCACTCCTAACATGGCCCGCATTTTTTTTTAGGCTGGGGTGGATTGGGAATAGTCAGGGTTTTCGCCCTATGCGCCAGCTAAGGTTACGGTAATGCCGGTCGTTACTATGTCACTGGTTCACATTTTTTCGTCCGGCACCACAATCGAAATGATCACTAACACAAAAGTTATGGCAGCAATAACATTCAAAAGGTGCGTATTCGTAACGTGGAGTTATGAACACACTTAGATGGTGAATATTATTGTAGCTGCGGTGATGGATACACTTGTGACTTTCTGTACATGGAACCGCCCAGCTTAACACCCCCTCAAGGGAAAGGATGCTTTCATGATGCCTTTACTACATGAATGCAAATTATTGGTGGAGCTAATAGGAGAAAATAAGGAAAGTTTGACTGTCCAATGCTTTTTTACACTGTAGGGGGCACAGAAGGTCAACGTCCATATTGGCATTCAATGGGGCTGGACCTTTTCCCTCCACTTTGGAATAAAGCATTTGAGACTCAAAAACATTCCTTATTTTAATCCTAATGAGCGCCACCAATAATTTGCACTATTTGTATTCATATCGGAACGACTTGAAAATTGACCCCTGTTACACCTGAAATTAACCTTGTTTATTGATTTGTGCAGTTTTTGCCTATAACTCTGAAACTTTAGGGAGTAGATAGTCACAAACTATACCTTTTTCGATCATTTATGGTTAGAACAAATTAATGTAGTATACTTTTCAACACGATGGGATCAATTTAAAAAATTTGACCCCTGTACATCTGTTCTAGGCCCCCTCTACTTAAGGCACCATTGGCAGCACTTAAGAATCATGTTCAGGAGTTCCTGTCAGGCTGTTACATATTTAATCACTAAAACCTCAAATTGAGATTTGTTACCAAAATGTCTGATAGCTCCCAGGCTATTAAACAATTTGTTAATAGAAAGCAGAAAGTTGAAATTCAAAGTGTTAAAGGGATTTAACATTGGAACAATATATTGTACGTCCTGTCAGATGACAAAAGTTGCCAGACAAGTGTAACATGTGTTACCGACTATTTTTCAGTTTACTAAAAAAATATAACTTCAACTATCGTTTTTAATCTTTAGCAAAAACCCTAGTATAATACTAATACAATAGAAACCAAATTTTTGCATAGACAGGTTAGATTTATGAAAAACTTGAGGACAAAATTTGCATTTTATTTGCTTTTCCACTGAGGCATAAGCATGTTGCCAATTTGCGTGTCTATTATTAACATGAGTTCATCATTAGCAATTCTTTAGTTAACTTGGGGATCAGCCTTGAAGTTTTTACGTAATTGAAATACAAAGGTGAAAAAAAAAAATAAATTTAGTGTAACAGCCAGAGAATAGAGAATAAGAAGGATGTACTAAAACGTAACTACAAGGGGATTCGGTAGATTGATGCAGATTACTAATGAGAATTTCTATGAATTAGAACTTTTCTAGTAATCCCATCTCCCATTTTATATAAATGATAAGCGGTGCAATTTAGATATCTTTGAGGGCTTTCGACTGTCTTCTTTGATAAGATGTTTCACTTTGTATTAAAAATCTTTTTTTTTTACACTTCCTTTGCCTCAAAGAGATCCTGTAACATGTGTTGATTCCAAAAGAATCTGTAATCAGGACCGTGAAAGATTGCTGCGATGTCTCTGGGTGTGTTGGTGAGGTCACCTGTTGGACTGTAGTAGAACCATTCTGAATATTATACATATCAGAAGGTATACATTAGATGCTTATTATAATTGATAATTTTGGTACACAATGAAACACAAAAGGACATCGGCGGATAAGGAGAGAAGGAGGCCCTCCTTCTTAATCATAATAGTGATATTTCACCATCAATTTGTGAGTTGGTGTTTGACAAACTACTGTATCATGTTACCCAAAGGTGTTTTTTATCCCCAAAATACACTGGTATCAAGAAAAAATGAGAAAAGTCTGAGAAAATTAGGGGCATGCTATCTGGAAAAAAGCAAAGCTTGAGCATTGCCTACATTACAATGACACATTGATTTACTTATAGAAGAACAGGAAGATGTTGCCAGCTGCCTTTGTCATGGAGATTGTAAGTGACGCCTATCGAATAGACCTTTTGTCTTCAAAGCTACAAAGAGGCTACATGAGGCAGCCCTTTTATAAAACAATACCCAAATACCTATTAGCTTATGTTGCTAAGATCGGGATTATATAACCGTCTTCACACCAAGCAGACTCTGGAATATAACACAATGGGGAGCCCATGACCGCGCTATTATATGAGCAAGTTAACTACACTATGAGCTAATAAAATTACAATTCCCATTGGTGACAGTTATAGCTTTCATTCACCATTGTATGAGCAAATACATCCCCTGTATTTTAGTATGATTTATGATACCAGGACGTGCATGGTAAGCTGTTGTTAAAAATGATTGCTCATTCAAGGCTACTGAACAGAGCCCTTGGTAGATTAGCATGCCTCATATAGCGATATGGTATGGTGATATGTAAAAAGTTTGTTGTTTTTTTGGCAATTCCATTTAGTGTTCCGGCCCCCCCAGAAAAACAAAAATGCAAAAATGAGGGCTTTCCACCCAAAACCAGAACGCCCCTAACATATACGTGCTAAATAATATAGCGCCACATCCTGGCAACGCGGCATTGTGGTACTTGGGTGGAAACGCGTCAAAAATGGAAATTTAATTACCCATTGACAGCACTGTATTATAACTTTACATAAAACGACTTTGGGGAATTTATGTAAAGTGGGAATTTTTTGAAAACCAGCAAAGGTAAAACTTTGAAGCATGTCGCTTTATATGCAAAACGTTTAAGTTCATCATTATCATTAAAACTATAGAGGGCGGTACTTCATCCTTATCCGGATGTCCTTACACTTACCCGTTGAGGTCAACACTTCTTGCCAGTACCAGTACTGTATAACATGATATAACCTCTGAGTAACCAATCAATGACCTAATATGTGAATGCACCTTTAAACTTTTGTTATCATATCTCTGATTGGCTGATTACATTATATATCCCAATGACTAACCACTATCAAAATTGGCTGGTAATTAATTCTAAATGTAATTTCCTTCAGTCTATAACCGCAATGCACAGCATGCTCAAAAACTTTAACTCACACACTCATGTATATTATGTAGGAAATCGACAGTCTTAAATACTTCATAAACTTTTAAGTACAAAGTTAAATAATGATGTGCTGCACAGCATTATCGCGCCTTACTACAAAACGCCGATTATACACTCTTAGGCGCATCTAAATCAGGCGTTGAAGACACATCGCATTTTCTCTTACACTGATACACAAAATACAGGTCGTATAAGTCAACATACCAGCATTCCTGGTGAGACTGGTGTGGGAGTTTATTGATTACTTTGTACTTCTAGGTTACAGGTACCAGACATGAATTGTCCTCGAGAGGACACTACCCTGACTGGATGCCGGTCATATGATCCCAGGTTTACCTCTCGAACCCGTAACTTTTATAGCGTATCTAAGGTTCATTAATATAAGTCACAAGATACAATCGGTAGGAGGAGTAGTGATTTTAAGTGTGATTAATTTGAAGTATTTGACCTTTGCCCCTAAACCATGGATCAAGTGATGGGGTCTGGACTTGTATGACCTCTTTATCATGTCCTACGGATGAGCTCAAAGATTTTCTATGTGACCTGTTTAAATTTGACATACGTAAAGGAGTTTGACCTAATGACTCTAGACTGACCTCTAAACTTTTGTAGATGGTCCCAAGTCAATTCATATGCATAAGTTACATGATCATGTTACACAATCTGTAGGATTAGTGATTTGAAGTATAAAAATGGAAGTATTCTGACCTTTGACCCCCTCACATGACAAAATCCTTTGACTCTTGTAGCGTTGACCAAGTCCTACAAGAGGACAGTTTTGTTTTTGAGATTTGAGGAGCTAATTCAAATTTATGCAGGGTTAACATTTTTGGACCCCTGTGACCCTATCATGACCTTTGACACTGATCTGGTCTGTCAAATTAATGTTCATGTCTTTTTCCTTGTGGCACGGTTCTTGTGGCCAGGTTTGGTCAATATGGGATGTTGGATGTCTGAGATATTCGTATTGACAGAAAGAAGAAACCAGTAATTATATAATCCAAGAATTTGCTCTAGCAAGCAAAGTAAAAGACATGCGTTGAACCAAAAAACATGCAATATATGCAATCATTGTATTTTATCAACATTTGTGCTGCCAGCATACATGTTTTTTTTTAAACATACTTGTCTGTTACTGTGCTCACACTAATTTTTTTAACAAAAACTCTCACCATCTTCATATCTTTATGTGTGTGGACCTGTATAGATTCTGTATATGTGCATGTCTGTATGTAAAAATACCTAATTAAATTCACCAACACGTTTGTTCAAAGTAAAGGTGGGTGACCTCAGTTTCGACAACCTCATCCCCCCACTTTTTTCCATCAAAAGTTAGATTTGGTATCAGAAGCTAGCTCACATTTTACTTATTACTCAGTAAAATTTAAGGCCCAGAAAATGTTTCCCTTTGATGTTATAAAACAAACAACTTCTCTAAATGTGGTAGACCACATTAACTTAACCACACACAGTCCTATTGGCCAATGTAGTACACGATTGCTTTACTACCCTCAAAACAGAGGACGTTTTAATCAAAATCGTAATCAGATGTTTTTGTGTGAGGGAAAATACATATTCTACCATGATGGGCACCCACTTTAATCTAACTTTTAATTTTATATAATCAGTTGTTTAAATTTGCATACAATAACTTTATTCCCTGAATATTAGCATGTATTTACTACTCAATACCTAAATCCCAAAGGCCTTACATTAACCCAGTTTTGCACTTAGCAATCATCTTGTTTTGTATCCAAAAGCACACAATTTGAAACACATTAGTGGTGTGATATATTACCACTCCATGTCGAATGAAAATTCTATTATATGACGGGTCTTAACTCGACTTTTCCAAATACGACAAACAGTACTTGCTCTCTACTCCCCCTTGAGCCAAAATGAGGCGATAACACGCTTTACCCATAATTCAATTGGACTTAACATTCTTCTCTTTCGATGTTGTATTGATGTGTGCATTTGACCTTGTGCAGTCGGGGGCGACGATTCCGAGGGCATGAAAAAGGTCAAACATTCACGAAATAGCACACTACAGTAATAATCGAGAGAGTAAATTCAGCCTAAGCGTGTGGAGCACACTTGCCTCTAACGACGTCGTCGACAACTTTGTCTTTAAGCAGTTTGTGCATTAGCGTCATAGCCAAGATGGTGTTAAATGCACTTCCTGCTTGGTGTCAATATGGACTTAACCAGGAGGAAATCCTTGATGTGAAATCTGCGAAAGGTTTTAACATCAATTTTTAAGGGAGATGGGGGATGTGAAGCGGAGGGGTCGGGAGGTGATAGTGGCGGTACATAATGGAATCAACATATTAAATAGGGAATGAGGTTAAAATGACTATTAAAAAAACCTGTGATGCTTTGTTTGCGTGTTTTAGAGGCACATTTGGAAAATCCTGATAATAGGCCGATAATATGGAATAAAGCATAAAGCAGCTATTTGATTATAATTTTTTTTGCCACTGCACCTAACAAACCATGGTTATTGTGATTTTTTTACAAGGCCATACCTTTAATTTATCAATTTGGCAAAATTCTCAGACAGAAAGCCAATCAAACATCAATCAGTCAATCAATCAATCAATTTTATGATGAGATGTATTTAGCCTTAAACACAATTAACTTTGGTCCTTTAATTTAAGGAAGCACAAGGCAATTGCATAACGATGATCCACCCGAACGAGTCAATATGTGCAAATATTGGTTGATAAACTTATAATGTTAGAATTTATTAAATTTTGATTATATGTTAAATCCAATGGCTGTATCAAAATGAAGGATTTTTGCGACGGGTGGAAAAATGAGTGCTGGTGGACCATTCACGCAGGTACACAACCCTGGTGGCTAGCACGGTTATTCCACTGTCCATGATACAGTTCCGGCCAGCTGGATTATCATCGCCTACCAATTTAACTCTCACACTTTGCAAAAGTGTAAACACTCCTAACCTTAAAGCCACCTTAATCTTAATCTTTTCATGAAGAATAAAAATAATGAGGGATATGAATATGGCAAACAGGAGTCATCATTGTAGCATGAGAGCATTGACTTCCTATAGAATTATTTGTGAAGTAATTGGATCAAGAAAGGGGGTCGTGAAGTTTATTGGATAAAAGTAATTTGCTTGGTAAATTAATTAGGTCAAAAGAACAAGTAACCTTGGTAAATTTGATTGCATATATTAAGAATTTAGTTAAAACTCCCAAGTGTTTGAGAGACCCTTGATCAAAATAGCAATTTCATGAAAGGAATTTCCAAAAGGGTAAATGCAATAGATTTCAGACGAATGATATATACCTTAGTATAAGTGTTTTTTAAAACTGTATAGTATGTTAAAGGGGGATGACCCAATTTAGTATATCAAAATTTTCATCTTGAGAGAATGGCCTTAAACCCAAACTCACCTGTAAAGTTCGCACTGATATTTCAATCCATTTTGAGTGAGTGTTAAAACATGATTTTTCAACAATAGGAGTTACTGTGTAAAATTAATATGTGAGACCAAATGGGCTATTTCGCTCATAACATCAAACAAAACATGCCTTTACCACTAGATTCACAAGATAACATGAGAACAAGGCGAACTCGGAAATATGTCTCTGCCAAATGTTGCGCTCACTAACTGTGATAAACTGCAACTACAATGTTATAAGTCTACAATATGACACCCCACCCTTCCCAATCCCTGACACCCCAACCAGTCCTCCCTCCCCAACACCCATCCGTCCCCATTCCACAAAGGTAATCATCGTGCCCTTAAGACACCAGATAAATCGTAATGTTGACCTTTTTCCCCTACCCCCTGAAAACACAAGGTCATCCAGAAAAAAAGATATGCCAAATGTTCCAGGGTTAACATTCTTATCACGGAATTCCAGGGTTGGTTAAATTTTTCTCACAGACATTACGGAACATATGGGACACTCAGACGGCGGAGCCCATTTTATAGTCCCCTTCCCAAATTTTTTAGGCTGGGACAAAAAATAGTAGTTTCTTTGATACCCAAACTTTTTGACCACTTCGGGTCAAATCTTGGACAAGGCTATTAGCGGATCAGACCATGGACAATAGGCGTTAGGGATATCAGGTCAACAGGACGGGAAAGGTAGGTTTTAGTGCCAAAAATGTTTTCGGACACCACCTTTTTAATGAGAGTTACCTGACAGCGTGAGGTATACAGGCATGGACAAGGTAAGTTTTAGATGGCAAGGTAGGTTTATATTTCGCCAAACATGTTTCAAGACTCCCCCTTTATATAGAGCCCTTTCTTGGAAACATGGATATATGGGACTATTCTAAGTCTGTACAAAACCATTATTTCCAAATTTAAATGGGACCACATCATGAGATTTAAATTTATCACTGTTTGCTAGTAGAAAAAGAAAGTAGTTGTATTAAACATGGTTAATTAGGCTAATAAATAAAATACATTTCTATCCAATCAGGGATGTGTGTATAAATAAGAGGTCCATTGGCCCGCGATCACTAATAGCCTCGTCGCCAGATTTTACCGGAAGGGTCAAAATTTTGGTTTATCAAAAGGAAAGCTACAGTTTTCTCATTTACACTGTTGAAATCATAGGGCGTCTAAAAGATGTTTGGTTTGGAGGTTGGATGGTATGAGTGAAAAAGGCCTCAGTTGGTCCTCGACCAATAATACTTTGACACAGTACTCTATGGGGATTACAAAATCACGTTTTTAGCTCTTACTTAAAAATCGAAATATTCGGCATGAAATTTACAGATGGGGCTTTGTGGTGAAGGCCGATTTATCAAGATGAAAAATATAGACTTAAATAGGGCCATACCCCTTTAACTGTCAAGTGGGGAAGAGCCGAGTTTTGAGGTAGAATACCAGATTAAGCATCCCTATTTGGAGAGTTGAAAATTAATTATTCATACACCAATTTACAACTCAACTTATGATGATGACAGTCGCATTACCCTAGCCTCCTTTATGCAGCAGGCCTCTACTACCCAGAAAACAAAACATTTTAAGTAACTGGGATATTTACAGTTGCCGTTGTTGTATACGCTTTTAACAGCAAAATAAGTGTGGCCCCCATTGTGGCCACTTTACAACATTGACACACACGGTCTAGCCAACACACAACACATGGGTAACTTTACCTATATGAAAATATCCCCTTTTTGCATTAGACAATTACATAAGGACGGTAGAGCAAACATCCACAATATATAACTCAACCAGCATTTAGAAAGTACGAGATGATCTATAAAATATAATTCATGTCACCAATGATAAATAACTCATGTGTATCTAAATCAAAATAGGACTGGAAATTGAATGACAATCTCTCAGGTATAGTCATCCCAACTATTAAAGCGAATGCCAGGCTAAATAGAATTTGCCGATTCAACTTATTATGAATCATTTTTGTTTTCAAATGAACTCGCCTTCAGTCAGAAAAAAGAACTATATTTGATATCCAAGTAAAATGTTTGTAATATCTTCGGTATGATTGCAGCCATTTTGATCGGCCCACCAGAAACATTGGACCATCATGATGGTTATTATAGTACATAGTGTGTCTAAAATACGTAGCCAGTGATTTTAAGACTGTAGGAATGCCATAACCAAACCTTTTCAGCTTATATTTGTATTGAATTGTATATAACGTGAGAGCAATAGTGGTTAATCGATAGTTACTGCTTTTCTGTAATTGACAACATTGCTTTTCTATGTGATGTCGCATTTTCTGACCAGAGTACCCTAGACATTCCGTAGAATTTTAACCTGTTTTTATTATGACTACAAAGTCCATACAACGCACCAATGCCGAGCGACGTCACCATTGCCGAACATGGAGCCTCCTGGGAACATTTATTAGTTAATTCTGCTAATAAGGCAATCTCTATTGCAGAGTAGATATTATTTCTTTCAGACGAAAGGCATCTTTTATAACATACTTAAATTAATAAATAAATTAGACGTGAGTACACTTAATGCAATTAAAATTAGAGGTCCATTCCAAAAATAATGCTTGAAGGTTTACTTTATGCTACAGCTGCTGCTTGATGATGAAGTTGATGACGAGGATGACAATGTATCAATGATGACAAACAGGGCCGTAGCCAGGGGGCGGTGCGACAGTACCCCTCCAAAATGACAACGGATCCCGCTTATCATGAGTTAGGTCCGCTGTGTCTATGTTTAATTTTTCCGCTTTTCTAAAAGCTGCTGTTTTTAAATTGTTGTGGTTCTGTGTGAAAACTATCGGTCAATGCACTTGTCAATACTAATGGATAACAATTACTAATATATTTATACTGTTTGTCAACAACCGAGTGTCTCATTCTTTACCCCCCGTCGGAATTTGGTGGCAACGGTAATTTTTAAAAAAAATTTGGGGCAAACCGGCGAGACGCAGCGAGCCAAAAAAAATGTCTGTGAAAAAAGGTCCATTTGGCAAATCACCCCCCCAAACAAATAAATTCCGGGCTACGGGCCTGGATGACAATGACATTTTTGAACAATTTTTGTTTTGGAAAATGTAGTTTCATTATTCAAAAATTGAACATGAATAATTACCATCATCCACAATCCAGACGGAAGTATCTAACTACTTGATTTACTGTTACCACTATCAACAGAACCATCCACCTATGGATGGCACTCCCTTGTTTGGGTGTTAAATATTACATGAAAGAATTCTCAAAAAAGACCCCTATACTTTAGGAGGTATGATTACCGCAACTCACCAAAACCAGTCAAAGAAAAGCAATGCACCTATCCCATAATGCATTGATGGTAAATTAGGTCATGGAAAAACACATATTTACCCAAACAAATATATTGCGCATCATAACCCCAACCTATTTCAAGCTGAAAACTATTTACTTGTACATAATAAACATATTCCCCCTGCCATTAAAAAAAGAAGAAGAAGAGGGTAAAAACTAATTTGGATTTCAGGACAAAAAAAGTATAATTTAAAGGGCCCAAGTATGAATAAAATTGACATTTCCTGAATAAATGCAACCTTAGGCAAATTGCTACTTTGAACAATCTTACTAGGAACCACTCATGAAATATGAATTATGCCCAAGTCTTAATAATAGATGAATGTTTAAAAAGGAAAATCTTTACTGGTTTTGCCAAATTGCACAAATCCAGCACTTCAGAAATGTTTTCAAAGATTAGAAAATGGACTGGATAAGATGTGTATTTTTCTCATATGTCTAAAGTTCATTTTTACACCACAGAATTTTTAGCAAGCAGGTGTGGTATGGGGACAGAAGCTGTTTGAGCACCTGCAATATGGGTCTCTTAGTATAGAGTAATAAAGCGATGGGTTGAACAATTTGACAACTAAATATAAGGAGGGAAATACAAGAGCTAAGAGTGTATGACCTTGGAAATTCAGGAAAAATCCACTGCGGGACTCTTGCCATATGGCTACAAGGTCATGATTTGGATGTTATAGCACCTCTATATGCCTATTCCACATTAAATAAAGAAAACGAAATTTTTACGAACATCATATTTGCTAGCAATGAAATTTCATCAAATTTGCACAGAGTGTAGTTAGTGGATTAAATAATCCAACTTAGTTGTCAAAAGTGTATTGCCATTGATATTTGGTTTATTACTGATTTTCAGTCTGGAAATGAGACTTTCAAACGCTTGGTGAATTTAAATTGTATTTCATCATAACAAACTAGAACTAAAAATTTTACTGGGTCTTGGCTAGAAGTCAACAAGACTAACACTATATAACTGTTTCAAATATTAGAAAACAACTGATGTGTTGAAATATTTTTGAATGCTAAACAGTTTTTATATCTCAGATTCCTTTAACAGGACCTACGCATGCCACACCTTGTTGTATTGAAATAAACTGAATCGTGATTAAAGAAGTCATTTTGCCGCAAGGACCGAGTGAGCAGGGAATGCAAATCACGTTTTTACATTTCCTCTTAATCTTTCTTAATCTTCATTCACTAAGGCATAAAACATAGTTTGGGTAACAGAGCCAAAATATCAGGGTCGGTCGGTCGCCGTCAGATTTTATTTTTTTATTTTTTTTTTAGATCTTCTTAATTTTTGACTCTAAAATGAATACAAGTTGCTACTACTAAAAAGCTTTTTCAATGACATAGCAACGATCTTTTCATTTTCTTATAGTGCTTTGTTTTATTGTTTTGTCTTTGTGTTGGTATAAAAATATATTTTTTTACTTGTGATATATTTCTTGTAATTTACAAAATTGAATTTTTTATTTTTGCTAACTTGCATAAAAAATTTGAGTCAGCGGTTTTTTAGGGTCGGTCGGGTTACGTCAAAACAAACATTTTTTTATGCCTAACCCATCTTCCTAATGTGAATACGGTCTTCACGTAATGAGTCAATAAAACTAACTTCTTGACAGAGATTTGATACATGTCAAATTGTCTGGTGCAAGTAAGTATGCGTACGGAGTGTGTCTACGACATGTCTGAAAACCCACCTAATTCCAGCCGTTAGGGATTGATCAACAAGCAGTCAAAATGTTCTCTCCCGGGACCTCGCTACAAGTCATTAGTAATTCCAGCTTGCTGTCTTAAATGTTGCTATAAGCCTCCATTATGATGTATGAGCGAATACCTATAGTACAAAGTTGGTCAGCGTTTAAATTACTTCTTTCCTAATGGGGTAATAATGCTAGCTTTGTTGACTTTAAAGTGTGTGGAGGTGGCGTAACAGCGGGGGGGGGGGGGGAAGGGGGGGCAGGATGCCCCCGGACAACTAAAATGGGACGGAGAAGCTAAAAAATGGGACGAAAAGAAGGGGAGAAGAAGGGGAAGAGAGGGAGAAAGAGAAGGAAAGGGAAGGAGAAAAGAGAGAAGGGGAAGGAGAAGGGAAAAGAGATAAGAAAGGGGAAGGAGAAGAGATAAGGAAGGGGAAGGACGAAAATAGTGGGTGTGGGTTGCTTTTTTTTTTTTTTTTTCCCCCCCCCCCCCCCCCCACCCCCCCCCCCCCCCCCCCCCCCCCCCCCCACCCCCCCCCCCTGGCGAACGAAGTGAAACCTTCGATCACCCCCCCCCCCCCCCCCCCACGCTCTTCAGATTTCGAACTGTCTAGAAAAAACCCTAATGGGTATACCCGGCGAGCGCAGCAGCCTACAAAACCCACAGAATTCTTTTAGCAAGCCCGGTGGAAGGTGAAGAGGCTGTTGAGCACATGCAAATGGTCTCTTATTTATAGAGTAATTGAAGCGATGGTGACACAATTTTGACAACTAATATAATAAGGGAAATCCAAGAGCTAAGAGCTATACCTTGGAAATATTCAGGAAATCCATTGCGTAAATCTTTCCATATAGGCCTACAAATAACTCTCATGATTTGTATGTTACACACACAAAAAAGATAGATACAAGATAACAAAAAAGAACCGAAAAAGAAAAACCTCAGAAAAAAAAACGACACCTACAGGGACCCGGAAAAAAACAATGGCCCACCCCCTCTCTATATCACCCATACAATAGGAATCCGGATCACTTACATAATGATCTCCCGTCTTAGACGTGAGCTCAATGGCATTTGTAAATAACAATCATATTTGCCACATAAATTTCATCAAATTATGTCACAGGTAGTTAGGTGGATTAAATATCCACTATTTCAGGTGACATATAAGCCCTGGTGAATGTGTGTAATTCCCTAGTTTAGCATCTAATGAGGCTTTCAACACGTTATTACTGTATTTTCATCAATAACCAGCGTAAACTAAATTTGTACTGACGTGTCTAGAGTCCCATGGAAAACATGACTGTTTTCTAGGGGAAAAACGGGTTGTGTAATTGGTGGAAGGCTAACGTTTTAATCTCAGAAGCCGATTAACGACACTACGAACACCTGCCCGCCCCGTGTTGTATTGATCTGATCGATATAAATCAGGTTGGCTGCAATGACCAATTGACAGGAAGGGCACATCACTTTGCAGGTCCGCTTATCGTTCTTACGCTCAGGACTAGGCAAAAAGATATTGCGTAACGAAAATACAGGTGCGTCGGAGCGGATCATTTGTGATTTTTTTGTAGTTTTTGTTTCTGATCTCCTTTTATACTCTAAAATGAATACAGTATGCTAACTACTAAAATCTTTTTTATCAATGACATAGCAAGATCTCTTTTATTTTACTTATGTTGCTTTGTTGTCTTATTTTAGTCTTTGTGTTGGTAAAAAAATATATTTTTTTAATTGTTGATAAAATATGGGTCTACGGTCGGCAGAAATTTTTTTATTTTCTGCTAATTGCATAAAAACGTTATGTCAGCAGTTTTTTTAGGTCGAGGGTCCGGGTTACGTAACCAAACATTTTTTTTTATGCCTAACCTCATCTTCCTAATGTTGAATAACGTTCTTTCACGTACTGAGTCAATAAAACATAACTCTTGACCGAGATTTGATACATTGTCAATGTTCTGTGCAAGTAATATGCTGTCGTATAACAAAATTGTGGTCTACGACAGGTCTGAACCCACCTAATTCCAGCCTGTTAGGTATTGATCAAAAAGCAACCCGCAGTCAAAATTGTGTGTCTCCATGTTCTCTTTCAACAAGCACGCTCATTTCAAGATTTTCTCGCGTTCTCCTCTCAAGATCCCTATTTACCTCGGAAGCGGGGGTCCCTGCCGCCCTCCGCCTCGCTGCAAGTCATTAGTAATTCCAGCTTGCTGTCTTAAATGTTGCTATAAAGCCTCCATTTAGTGATGTATGAGCATGAATACCTATAGTACAAGTTGGTCAGGTTTAAATTACTCTTCCTAAGGTTTAATGCTAAGCTTTTGACTGTATAATGTTGTGTCGGTGGCGTAACCAGCGGGGGGGGCAGACTGCCCCCCGGACACTAAATGGGGGACGAGAAGATAAAAAATGGGACGAAAAGACGGGGAGAAGAAGGGGAAGAAATGGAGAAGAGACGTGAAATGGAATGAAAAAAGAAGAAAAGGGAAGTAGAAGGGACCAGAGTAATAAAAACGGTGGAAGGAGAAGAGATATTCCAAGGAGAACATTAGAAAAATAGTGTGTTTGTGTGGGTGCTCAGGCGAAGTGACTTCGCTCCCCCCCCCCCCCCCCACCCCCCCCCCGCCCCCCCCCCCCCCCCCCCGTCTTCATAATTTTCGAACTGTCTAGAAAAAATATGGGTCTAGCCCGCGAGCGAAGCGAGCCAGAAAAAATGGGGCACTTCTGAGTCTTGCCCCTCCGGATGCTCAGGTATGGTTACGCGCCTGGTGTGTGTCCTATGAGGTTAGCATAAGCTACTAACATTGTAATGACCTAAGCAGATTGCATATAGATACAGATTTTGACGTTTGACTAATGATCAGAGGCTTTGACGTAATTAAGAAGAGGTTTATAAAATAGATTTTGATCTGAATATACTTGTCCCCCAATTTTGAATTAAGAGATATGCCGTTAAAACATTTGTGGCATGAAGACTTCTAGGGCAAAACTGGGGAAAATATCTAATTAGTGCGCAACACGGGGTAGTTTTTGACCACCAAGACCCATGCTCCATGAGCAGGTCTCTCTCACTATAACCTCAAGGGCCGCTATAATTTTTCTTATCTTTTTTGGACTTAGAATTTTTCCCTCTAACTGAAAAAATGACAATTATATATTTTAAAAGAAGGAGAGTAGCAAGATTTTAATTGAACCAAAGACCACTGTATATCATATGTCTCAATACTCTAAACCACAAGACCCGCGGGATTGGTTGTCCAATTGCAATTCGAATCCTTTGGAATAACATTTACGGAATAACTCACATATAACTGCTATTTGGTTTAGCACTCATAAGTGAATAGCTCCTCTGGACGGTTGCCACAACCTATGCTCCAGAGCATGAAGCGGTGGTTCAGAAAGCTCACACACTTGCATTAGTGCTGTCCATACGCTGTGATACATTGAGAGTCTTACTCCACCTTCCATCTGCATTTCCACATGTGCTTTCTGTCCAAAATAGCAATGGTATGCTAATCCAAGGCAACACATTGACAGTGTGCTAGTTTGCTACAATGACCTCACCAGTCTTAATCCACCTTCCACCTGGCATAAGCACATTGCTTTCTGAACAATAGCAATGGTATGCACATTCAAAGGCATGCACTGGCTGTGTGCTGTTTGGTACCATGACATCACATTCTCTCCACCTTCCACCTGGCATAGGCACATTGCTTTCAAAACAAGAGCAAGGATGCAAATTCATCAAAGGCATGCACTGGCTGTGTGCTGTTTGTACAATGACATCACATTCTTAATCCACCTTCCACCTGTCATAGGCACATTGCTTTCATACCAATAGCAATGGTCTCTAATACCAATGCAACACCTTGACAGTTGGTGCTAGTTTGGTACAATGACATCATCTTAAGAATCCCTTCCACCTGACATAAGAACATTGCTTTCTGTCAATACCAATGGTATGCTAATCCAAGGCAACACCTGGCAGTAGCTTTCAAAATCAGTGCCAAAAGCCTGCCATTTTGAATGTGGATTAAACTCATGATGTCTAGTACCCCAAGGCTGCTAAATTTTTTTTTTTTCAAAACAAGTTGAAAACCACTTCAGATTTTTTTTGTTGAAAATATGTAAAATGATGGATTAGATGTGCACTTTCCTGTGTTGAAATATTGTTTCATGACACAGATTCCTTCAAAGAATAAGTTAGTGATAATAACAAACAGACTTTTATTTACAGTTGTGGGTTCAAAGTCCAGCTGCGGCCAACAGTCGTGCAAAGATAATGCACTTTACATTGCCTGTGTCTCTCCTCTCTAGCAGATGCCAAAGTGGTGGGATCCATGGCAGCGAGTATTCCAGTGGCAGTGGAATAAATGTAAAGTGCTTTGATTCATTATGAAGATGCCTTCATAAAAAGTTGACATTTATAGACATACTAAACAAACCATAAAACAATGAAATATGCAGAATTTTCGATTCGGTAACACTAAACCAATTTTAATTTGTCAAGTAGTTTTTTTCAAACCACCAAGACGGCTTACATAACCCTGAAGGTTTTAACTCCACTTGCACCGGTTGTTTACTAATCTCTAAATGTAAGAGAGGAGAAGCTAGATAAAAATTAACAGGTGGATTCGCAGCGATATTGCTAGACTCGAAAAATGTTGTAAATAGCATTTTATTTTAACTTATAAATCATGGATAAGCGTGTACAATCCCATATACTTGCTTTATGTAGAAACAAACCACCAATAGGAAAAAAAATGAAGTATTTGAGGAAATTTGTCATAATGTTCATAACACGTCTCCTGCAAATAGTCATACAGCAATGAACGTCTCAAAATCTACAATAAACAGCTGATTGTGGTTTACACTAACACAGAATAAACAAAGATCAATAATGTTTGTGTTTGAGGTCAAGCTGTATTGATCATGGTGCACAATATCACACTTAAAATTTGGGATATTCTCCGAGAAAGGCTTTTTTGATCTTAAATCGGAATTTTGATACGCACGTATAGAAATTAAAGGATCAGATAAAAAGTACTGCCTTGTCTTTAATACACGGATTTCAAGCCAATCACTTACAGGTTATGTTTGCATATCCATGCCAGTAACAAAAATACAAAAATATGAATTTTGATGATTTTTTCGATGTTTCGGATTAGCAAATCGCTGCTAATCCCTTTAAATTTACTGTGGCATTATGAGTATACATGTGTCAAATATTTGGGTCATTCACAGGTAAAGAATTTAAGTGTATTAATACACTTAATTTAGGTCAGCCTACTCATTTTTATGCCCATAGTGTTTTACTTCATCCCATTTCCGCAGTACCTGCAAGGTACTTCCGAGTTACTTCAGTTTTTCCCTGGTATTTCCCAGTATTTTCTGGTATCTCCCAGTATTCCCTGTAATGGCCAACCCTGTGTCAAATATTTGGGTCATTCACAGGTATGGAAGTGTTTTAAAGGGTATATAGTAATCATATCAAATTACAAGCACTGTCTAAAAATGAAGATTGTGTGAACATTTTTCCAAATATAGTTATTAGGCAGATGGTGTTTTGAGACAATCCCACAATGCATCAGTTTTGGGAAATTTCACCTCAATAGGGTCATGTGATCACATAAAAATCCTATTCTTAACACATGAAAACCCAGACTTTAGCACTCATATTAGCCCACAAAGCATTAGTACTTAGGGAATTTTTTGCATGATTATGAAATGTCTTGTGGTTCTTAAACTTTTTGAACACTTTTTATCCCAAAGTACTGACATGTGTTTAGTACAGTACAGTATAGCCACATTGTTATGCATCATGGGATTGATTCAAAACACCCTCTGGGTTATTAGGTAACAGTAAGCCTGTAGTTTGATGGTGAAATCAGTTGATGGTGAAATCAGATAGTTTTGTTTATTTTGTGCCAAGAAATTGCTTTATTTAGACTGAAGCCAGCAAGTCATTTTGTGGATGTTATTTTTCCCTCGTTGTCAATACAAGAAATATGAGCAACCTAGCAAATTCATAATAACAATAAAATCAGGCACTGTATACAAGTACTTCCATATGAAGTTTTATCTTGAAAAATGGTATAATATTGTTGTTTTGCTAACCCCTTGATATTTTCACTGTAGTTATCAAGGCACTGCAATTTTTGTTGGCCTACATTTCCTACAGCTTGCCAACAGCAATTTTGGAATGTGGGTTACTGAATCAAAATATTGTTCAAAAATTTTTCAAGTTGGTGCTTGCATGATAGAAGGCACACACTATAGTATCAAAGTTTAAAAAAGCTCCATACATTTAATTAAAAGAGAGAAAACAATTGCCAGCTTGCATAAGAAAAAATAGGGACAGCGGTCCCAAATAGGTCGTCCGATATATGTAATGGTTCTCGAACCATAGAAGACCACACCCAATATCACTGGACCACACACAACACCATCACAAGTGTCAGCCCTATGCAATACCCCGGCCATACCCCATACCCCCGGACCACATCTCCACACCCCAGGACCACACCCCATACCACATCCCCATACCCCGGAGAAAAAAAAAAAAAAAAAAAATTGCCAACAGCAATTTTGGAATGTGGGTTACTGAATCAAAATATTGTTCAAAAATTTTTCAAGTTGGTGCTTGCATGATAGAAGGCACACACTATAGTATCAAAGTTTAAAAAAGCTCCTTACATTTAATTAAAAGAGAGAAAACAATTGCCAGCTTGCATAAGAAAAAAAAAGTTGTTTCACAAGACATTTTGTAAAGTGTTGTAGAATGAAGAGGGTTGTAGAATGACATTAAAAACTAGAATTTCGCGGTTCTCGGCTTTCACGCTCACTATATTCAAAGAAATATAAGCTGTGGGTCGCTCCATGACCTTTGACCTTGGCACATGACCTTTGACCTCATCAACATATGAGGGATCCCATGGTGCACCTATGACACTAGTTTGGTTCCAATTAACTTCAACTTTTCAATTGAGGTCAATTTTACATTTTATCCTATTTTTCAACTTGACCTCACATTACCTTTGACCTCGGCATGTGACCTTTGACTTCATCAACATATGAGGGATCCCATGGTGCACCTATGACAGAAGTTTGGTTCCAATTGAACTCCAACTTTTCAATTTAAAAAAAAAATAATTTAGTGACACACACATACACACATCCACACGCACAACAGATTGGTAAGTGGTCCTGCCAGCTATAGCTGGCGGCCCACAAAAATCACCAACTGGAAATGGTGTAGAACATGCAAAAAGATGGAGGGCAAGTTCTGTACAAGGTTAAAATTTGAAGTGTATAATTGTGTAAGTGTAAAAAATATATTTATTTGTTCATCACCATGCTGATTAAAATAGTGTATATTTTGCCCTATTTGTGGGCAAGAGAGAATAAGCTATAAATGGTTCAAGGCCATCCTGGGGATATTTTCAGAGCGCTCCATGGGAAATTATTCGTCTGGTCATCATGGACTAAGAAACTCAATTATTACACATGTGACATTTCAGTAAGACCATAACCTATTTTGCTCTAGAAATGTACAATGGAAAGTAAATATTTGCATGACATGTATACTGCTGGGTTAATACCCAACAAGACCAACATTTTGACACCATTTTCATAAGTATTGAATAACCAATCAGAGACAGGGTAAGACAAGTTATAGAGAGTCTATTTCAGGGGTTCTCAATAGGTGGCCCGTGGGCCAAATCGGGCCCACCGACTACTGATTTTTGGCCCTCGACTTGCTCTAAAATATAAAGGGAAACATAAGAAAAAAAAAAAAAAAAAAAAGATTGGTAAGTGGTCCTGCCAGCTATAGCTGGCGGCCCACAAAAATCACCAACTGGAAATGGTGTAGAACATGCAAAAAGATGGAGGGCAAGTTCTGTACAAGGTTAAAAT
>JAMKCH010030775.1:0-17387 GCA_023653785.1 Ophioderma brevispina | reverse complement strand
CCGACGGATTTTCTGCGGCTCGAGCGCAGTACTCCACTATCGAGGTTCTGCTGAGGGGCGCAGAAGCGCGGTGTGGATCACTTACATACTCGTCGTCTATACAAATGTTTTCAGAGTTAAGGAATACAATTAGATCATTAGTTATAGCATTAGGTCAACTTAAACAGGTTAATTTGGATAGAAATAAAAATGGGCTTGACATTTTGCATTTTTGTACATAACTCCAAGATTTAAGGCTTGTACTTCATCCTTGTGGGCTATACATATGTTTTAGGGTCAAGGAATTAAAGTAATCATTAGTTATGGTCATGCGCCCTGAGTTGGGGTATACAAACCGAGGGTGGCGTTACTTTTTCACACATATTTTAATTTTTTTATTGGCTCATAAGAACAAGTTAGGTATTCAGTGATTTCTATTTCATGTCAAAGGGACAGTATCTAGCCTTTGATTTGGTAGCAGATTCAATGGGTGGCTATTTTTACTTTTTGAGTTGTCCGTAATTTTGAGTCAGTCGGGGTCGGAGATGAGGGCGGTGCCTACGGATGAGGTGGGTGCCTACGAATGAGGCATGTGTTAAAGTCTAGGGATTTTTGAGATCGCGGGCTTTTGCATTTTTTGTTTTATATATTTGTTAACCCTGCCATGTATTAGATAAATAACATTCTATGTTGTTGTTATTATGTGGCATTCATTTTGACCTATTCAACAGTTTAAGCTATTATGATGTTAAGTGAAGGTAACCAAATTAGACTGCCACAAAATTTTGTACAATCAAAATTTCACTTTTCCACCTTTTATGACACTTTGGCCACGCTGTATATGCACATACAAGTTGCATTTTGTCTTCCTACATTTTTAGTTTACAACAATATATAGGTTTATAGATATCTCAAAAAAAAATGCTGACTTATCTCATTTAAGTGTGAAAACTCGTAATATTTGGTAGTTTCACGCATGTAACACTTTGCTACCAATCTGGTGTAGGTCCTATGACTTAGGTCATGTTGGAAGTTATTTGCCATAAAAATTCAAAATGGCCGCCGTTTTTTTTAAATTTTGCAAATTAATGTCAATTATATGGCATAATACCTTAACTGATGGTCTAGTGTGTTCTCTGAGCCTGAAAAACAAATGTTATAGACACAAGAATGAAGTCTTTACAAGCCTTAACTTGAGTTATGTACAAAAAAATGTTAAAATGGCGTGGCCATTTTGAATTTATGCAAATAGGACACACTTCCCTAAAATTTAGCTTTGGGGACGAAAGATTGGAATCAGCATAAAATTTCCGTGTAGAGTAGAACACTGTTTCAATTGCTTTTACTCAAAAAAATTGCCGTCGACTAGTTGCGCTTTTTGAAAAAAAAAATGGAACCAGTCGTTTAATTACGTCACGCAATAGCCAAATTAGGTCAAAATATTTTTTTTTGGGAATTTCGGGTCAGTTCATTAGCCATTTGATGTATTGTATCCCCTCCTCGTATTCGCCCCATTTTATGGTAACGAATTACAGATGGAACCTGTGCAACCCCAGACAGGGACAATGACAGAATGCTGGTGTTGGAAACTATAGTAATTAAAAATAATCAATCGAATGTTGTGAGCTGCTAAAAAGACCCAATTTCGTGCGACTCAGTAGTCCAGATACATTTCCCACCGCAAATGAGGGCCATAAGTTATCGCAATCAGCTAAGCCAGCCCGCCTTGCCTTGTCCAGGGAGTAACCATGTTAAAGCCCTGTTCATGAATGACAACAAAAAAAAAAGCACTGAATAATTGAAAATATATCTTTAGTACGATTACGTGCTAGGGTTATCAGACGGGAATTAAACTTGGGTTGAATTTGAACAGAGAAATAGGGACTTAAAATGATAGTTGATGATATTTCTAAGTTTGACCAGCAAGCCATGCATGCACTCTTCGCAACTCGAGTTTTTACCCGTTCAATGCACGACCTTTATACATGTAGTCGAACATCAAATGGGCTGTATTCCACGCGCGCGGAAAAGTACTGGGGACTTTCCTACCCATGATCATACGATCCGGCGATATCTAATCTTAAAACTCTATTACGCATGAACCATTTGAACAAAACCATCCCATGTATCACTGAGATGCGGTGCATGATATTTAATTAGGTCATCACTGGATGAAAACAACAGGCAAGGCCTCAAGTCATGGGGAGGTCCCGATGAATATAAACGAAGTTCGATTTTCTAAACATTTAAAAACTCAAGGGTATTCTTCGTCACGGAAATAGACAACTAGAAAAAAACTAAAAGCCTTAAATCAGCTTGTCAATACACCTCTCTCTGATCAGAAGTAACGGGGAGCTCTGACACCCTCCCCCTTTTCGTCACACATAAAAATCGACCCTGGGATGTTTTTCATTTGCATGATTAATTTACGTTCACTCAGCTGGGGATTCCCCGTTTACGATTACGCCGAGAGAAGTTTCCAGTTTTAATTCTCCAATTCTTTCTACCCGGGTCCCCAGTTTTGCCAAATTGTAAAATTAGTAACAAATTGTGGTTCATTTTTCTTTTCTCTGCAAATCTGATCAAAGTTCTCAAACCCAGGTATCAAATGAGGGAGGTTGCACAATCATGTCCCCTTCGGCTAAGGTTTTGGTTCACTCGCAAGTCAAACACCAATTAGGAACAAAGGGACGGTCAATTAATTGTGCGACCTAAGCCACATTTTGTTTTTGACAATGACATAATGTTTGAATTTTTATCCCACAAAACCTGATATATAACGAGTTCTGATCTTGATATTTTCTTTTTTATGGCTATCATTACAGGCATTAAAAAAATAAACTTGGCAAAATTTTCCAGTATTAAAGACGTCCATCCCCTTCTAAAACAGGTGCGTTGTGTACAATCAACATCGCAAATGGGGTGTAAGAAGGCATAAATACTTATATGTAAAAGCAGACGACTTAACAGGTGTGACATTCAAGCCCATGCACGCAGGGCGGGCCTGGAACCATGGGTCCAAGAAATGTTGACGAAAGTTGAATGGGTTGATAGGAATTCATATCATGCACAAAGCTTTTCAAATCATCTCAATTTCTGAAATCTCAACAAGGTCAGATTATACATTGTCATAGGAATATAATTTTATTGGGTGCGCGATAGAATACAGAGCCGTCCACTTTAAATCACATAATATGCTCATGAAGTGAAAGACCGATTTGGACTACATTGTTACTATAGCATCTGTTAAATTATTCAAGAGGTCAAAAGAGCAAGTCCTCATTCGTTACATTATTTATCAACGTCAACCCCCGATTACACTACCCAAAGTGCATGATTGGCTTTCATGAGTAGTTTATTGCATTTATGGCAGACGGGTAGATGGACCATCGAACTTCAAAGAGGTGGGTCCGAATTCCTCCAAAACAAATAATTTCAAAATCTGTCCAAAGACTTCAAATTACCCACAACCATTGCAACATTCCAAAACAAAATAAAAACATCAACTACCATTCCACCAATCGGATGCAAACAAAAGAAAAAAGAACAAACCACAAAAGTTCTTTAACCCCTTAAATTTAAATAAATCGTCCCAAACCCCTCACAGGTTCCCCGGTGCGTCCCACCCGACCTACCGTAGAGATAGCAAACAAAAGACTGTACCATTAATTCACAGGGATTAATCAAATAGAAAAAAAAACAATAAAGAAAATCAATGGTAACGCTAAATCAAATCAATTCCACAACGTCAAAGCTACAAATATCATAGCATTTAATCGAACCAGGAAGATGTCTAACGTCGGACTAGGTCAAACCAGAGAAGATGTAAATAAATCAAATCGAACACCCCGTCTCTCCACACACCATATGGCCCAAACATCACGATTCCTGGCCGTGATTATATTCTTGCTTCATGTACATGATGTATTCTCTTGGAAACTGAAGCTGCACCCCTCTTGGACCAACAAACAGCTCGGATAGTAAATAGCCTTTGTTTTTAATGTGATTTTAAACTTTATAGCTAATACATAAACTGAAATTGTTTTACCTAACTGTTATGATCTATAACGTTTTTTAAACTTTTAAGTCAGATCATCAATTCCAGTCAGTTTAACAAAGTAAGAACTAATAAATGCTGGTCTGAATTGACTGTTTGTTCATTTTACACCACTTTTACCGGTTCGTCAACTGCATTATCACGCCGCTGTAATAATGTTCAGGTAACGTTTATCGAACCGTTTTCCTAGTCTAACAACTTCCTGTTACAGTTTCAAGTGGTTACAGTGTTAACACATTCAGCTCAGCGAAAAAATATTTTCACGGGAAATACTTTATGTTGACATACCCAAATTATGCAATCTTCTATTCCCTTGAAGCCTGATTCGTGCTTAAAACTTGACATAATTGAAGCACTTTAGTTGTTTTCGGCGAGATTTAAAGAAAAAAATGCATCGCCAAGTCGTCCTCAGTCTCATATAGCTTACTACTAGTAGTAAGCCAAAATCACCTACATTTGTACGCTTATGTGCTTGTAGATTGGTAACCCTAACCTATATTACACTAACACTACAACACCTATTAAAAAAAAAAAAAAAAACTATCATTACTAATGTACAGGCCTACAGATTTTATACGGTCTCCACATCCATTTAATGGAACTTAATCAGGGCCTACATAATCATCTGATGTGAGGAAACTATACCAATCTAGTAATAGTGTCCTTGCTAATTTCACTACGTCCATATAAATATAGTATTACATTAAAACGTTTCTAGATAATTTCGTGAATATCCAACCGCCCCATAATAGAGTAATGACACACTTTAACAATCATGACTGGTTGTTTTGGGCATCCGAGAATTATTGTACAATTCTAAAGATAATCAAAATAATAAAATAGTTTTATAGTTTCTTAGCTTTATAGTTAAGGGGTCTTAGTTTTATAGTGGGGTCTTAGTTTTTAATTGAGGGGCTCTGGTTTTACAATTGAGGGGTCTTGGTTTATAGTGGGAGTCTTAGTTTTATAGTTGAGGGGTCTTCGTTTTATAGGTGAAGGGTCTTTAGTTTTATTTGGGGTAGTTTTATAGTTGAGGGGATAGTTTTTATAGTGGGGGTCTTAGTTTTATGTTTAAAGGTTGACTCAGAGATTTCCGGGGAGGGCGCCCTCAATTTTCAAACAAATTGTGTGTTTTTTTCATATACACATAAGCTTGTCCCATAGAATAATCACTGTGTAAAATCACTATCCTCAAATCGAAGTCCTTCATATAGAAATCGCAACTTGTTTAAAAATCCGGATCCGAAATTTTTGTTTTACACGGTATCATATGCACTGTTATACTGTACATATGTGTACTGCATGAAAACGAAAATCCTATTCATCTCTACCTTTGGAATAGAGCATTTTAGATGAGGATCCTTCAGGGCAGTGACTTATTTTTTAATTGCTACACACAAAATATATATTTCGAAATCCTCTGATGTTCGAGACGTTAAGGTCTCTTAGTTTTAAGTGGGTCTTCAATTTTATAGTTGAGGGGTCTTAGTTTTTAATGGGGTCTTAGTTTTTTATAGTTGAGGGGTCCTTGTTTTATAGTTGAGGGGTCTTAGTTTTATAGTGGGGTCTTTTTAGTTTTTTAGTTGAGGTTCTTTATTTTTATAGGTGTCTTAGTTATAGTTACAGGGTCTTAGTTTTATAGTAGGGGTCTTAGTTTTTATAGTGGGGGCTTAGTTTTTATAGTAGGTGTCTTAGTTTTATTAGTTGGGGTCCTTAGTTTTTATAGTAGGTGTCTTAGTTTTATAGAGTTGAGGGGTCTTATTTTTATAATTATGTGTCTATTTTATAGTTGAGGGGTCTTTAGTTTTATAGTAGGTGTCCTTAGTTTTTTCTAGTTGTTGGGTCTTAGTTTTATAGTAGGCTGTCTAGTTTTATAGTTGTTGGGTCTTAGTTTTATTAGCGGGGCCTTAGTTTTTGATAGGTAGAGGGTCTTATTACTTTTACAGTGTCCGTAAGTCTTAGGGTCTAGTTTTATAGTCGCCCCTTTAGAGGCTACCTGTTTTCACACATTCCGATGGGATTTACACAGTTAACACTTGCCGATCTGCCTCGGTGACGATATAACAACACATTATGTACTGTTGTATTCATGGCATAATCATTAAATATTAACAAATAAGTATGATAATACTTTTTTTAGAATCAGATTTATTAATGGTATAGGCTTTAGAAAGCGATTAAACATAAAATGAAGCTGACCGTCGCATTCTAAACATCTATGGTCAACAAACAAAATTTTACCTATGTCTATATACATCTCTACCTGAACAGTTATTTTTTTGATGATCAATAGCATTTTTTAAAATAAATATACCAGAAACTTGTAAATAAGTGACCTCTTTTTACATAGTTGGCACTCTTCTTTTACAAGAACGGAATTAAAATATCTTAGTGACATAAGTCTTTCCGCAACTTGGCAGAACATTGTTGCCTGAACATGTTTACCCAAACACAAACGTGTAAATACACAACAGATAACATTTTTTCTTGACTTTTGTCGTCTCTTAAGTTTTAGACACATTGGAAGAACAATTCCATTAATTTTTAATTGAATTAGGTTAAAGGGGAACAAACCCTAAATATTCGATCAGCATATTGTGTTATACATATATGACCGTTCGAGATAGAAGTAATTTCAGTCTCTCAACCCTATTCCACCTCTATAAAATAACAGTGATTAATTCAGTATTCATTGTGTAACTCCATTGTGACTTTGGATGCGTAGCCCGCCCATCCCTCACCAAAGACGTTGGCCGGTGAAACAGCCATACAGGTGTCCTACATTGGAATACATTTAAACCTAAAGCATTTCTTTGTGACGGTGATTTGCGTCTATTCAACAACACAACATGAAGTCCGTTGTATTTAGCAGGCTATATAAGAGGTTCTACATGTATATAGATAGAGAGGCAAACGTTACGCGTAATCTTTTAGAAATTCACCTTCTCGCATGTTTTGCCGACCACAAGAAAACATAAGTACAACCAATAGAAGCATATGGCTGCTCCGCTTCTTCACATACTGTGGGTGCCGCCGCTTGCATATACACTAATCGGTAGTGGACAAATTAATGTGTGGTAGAGGTGGCCAGTTGTAATAATGTTAAACCTGGATCATTGTGCTCAGATCCTCTTTTTTCTCATATGCTGCTCGCTTGTGAACAAAGAATGTATTCATTGAGGCGGTTTATTTAAATCAAGACACTGATTTGTCATTTCATTCGTTTGTGGCCATGGTAGACACAATTAACCACCCAATAGCACCAACATCCAACAACTGATTGATTGGCGATTGTTTGTATCGAATTGACATTATGTGTGTATACCAGCAACCAAACTGAATAATTTTCCGTCAATATTCAAATGTCAGCGCCAGCACGGACGACTGTTTTGAATGAGTTTCCCCCCTTGCATATATCGATGTTATATAAAGACACATGCGCTTGCTCAAGCAAATTGGCTAATAGTAGGATTAATTTTCTTTGACCCATGTGCCCGTATAGTTCTATACTGGTATTATAAAAAAAAAACTGGTTTGAAAACGTATTTCTGGCATTCATTGGACCATTCACTTTGCACGGGAAGTAGAAAATGATTTTCTATTTTCACTGACTTATAATCCGCCTAAGATACCGGTCCTACACATCAAATTCCATGTGCTCGTTAGTAACAATTGATTCCATGCCAATAAATGCGCGTGGAATGTTTTGAATGCCGCGCCATTCACTCACTAGAATAGATGTTTTTGTGTTATTAATGGCTCCATATATTAGACTCTTCCTGATTGCTTTGCGGCACTCTTTGGGGGGCACAGGCTACGTCATCCAATCAAATGGATCATCACCTATGAACACTGCATTATAATTTATTTGTGAGTGGAATAGGTTTGAGACACTGAATTATTTCTATTGAACGGGTCCATAATAATGTATATAAACATATGCTGATCGAATATTAGGGTTGTTCCCCTTTAGAGGATCACACACCGTTCATTTTTTTATATCGCTACAATGGACTTTAACAAAGGTATGGTTCCTAAATACAGATCGTCGGACTAAAAATGATCAACCCTATTTAGGTTCGAAATTTGTTAATCCCTTTTATCCTTGACTTTTTAATCCCCTTAATATGGGTGATGCCTTCAACAAAATGCAGCAAAGGCAGAGGATTGGGTGGTGGTGGGCCTGAAAAGAGGGTAAGATCCAGTTTCTAATTAAGAGGAAGGGGCGCGACCGATTAAAATGCATGATTTTTTACGACGTGCAAGTTGTGCAGGTAATGGGGTGTGGCCTTTTCCCTCAGCGCGGAAAACCCTTGCAAGCTCGATTTGTTACATGTATATGCATTTTCCTCAAGCAAAACGTGGTGAAGTGGTCATAAAAATGCTAGTATGGCAACATCCTTGGAAAATTTAAAATCATGTTTTGTGTGATGTGCATTTTTTTTTTTCTTATGAATCATGTACGTGGAGAATTCCCTATCGTCAAAGTTCAGTAAAAACTTGCATGCGATTTTTTAAAACAAATTTGTCGGGATGCCCAATCAATTTACTCTGTGAACTTCAAATGTGCCACTTGTGACCTTCTTAGCCACATAGTATGTTTCTTCAGTCCCCAGCGAATGAGTGTTTGGCATGAACCATGTGGTTGGGTGGCGAGGCGGGAGGAAGCCTAGCAAGTTAAAAGGATTTCTAAAACCCTCATTGTTATTATTTACCATGCTGTGTGTCTCAAACAAAACAAAACACTGGGCGTGAAAATAAACAAAATGTTTATTTTTTTCCTATTCCATTTCCGGGGAACTAGTTGCCAATTTTTTCAAAGTGTAATGTTTTTTATGCCATAATAACATAAAACAAAATGAGTTCATTCGATACATTATTGCTTGTCCCATGTTTTGGGACTTATTATAGAACAATATTTTTTTTGCAAGCTTCATACTCCTTCCACCATATGAAATAACATATTGTACAAAGCATTAAAGCACATTTAGGCCGTTTTGTTGTTTTCGCCCAATGTCTTTTTTCCGCGACCTCATATAAGCTAAAACCACTTAACAAACTTAGTAAAAGCCCTGTTTTACACAAACAACTCTAAATAAAAAATTACCTAATTACCAGAAAAATATAATACTTGTTGACTGCCGTAAAGAAAAATGGCCATGCAAAACCACCTCCACGGATGTCTTTTCACCCCTGACTATAAACGAGCTGCAACACTTACCACATATGTTATGAGTAAAACGTTTCTGATGGCACCGATTTGTGTCTTTTTCTTCGTGTGAAGTCCGTTCGTGTTTCGGTAAGATATTTTCAGTGGAAATATTTCTGACAAATTCAGACTTAGAGCGGTAGGTCACATTGTGTGTTTCCATCGATTTTGTTCTGTAGGTTGTAATTGTAGGTTTATCCTTTGGTAAGTCAGAATGTTTTGTCCCTTCTTTCCTTGTGTTTCGTAGATTACTCAGTAGCAATATTTCTCACAATATTCACACATTATGGGTCCGTTCATCAGTGTGTGGTCCACTATTTTGTTCTGTAAGAGGTTATAATCTGGGTTTTTTATCTTTGTGTAAGTTAGAATGTTTCTCCTTCATATGTTTCGTAAGATTTCTCAGTAGAAAATATTTCTGACCATATGCACACTGATACATGTTATGTTGGCCATCATTGGGAGCTTTACGAAGATGTTATTTAAGGGTTAGAAAATAGAGAAAAGTACTGATGACAATATTTGCACTGATACAGAATTTTTTTCAATACTGTGAGTCCAACCAAAAACTAATGCTCACTTGAGTCAAGAGACCTTTATCAGAAAAGCATTTCTGACAATACTTACACTGATAAAGTTTTTCTTGAGTGTGAGTTCGAATATGAATTTTTAGATAAGTCTTTTGAGAAAAACATTTCTGACAATACCACATTTCGTAGGGTTTTTCTTCTTTTTTTTGTGTGAGTTAGAAATGTGCCTTAGGAGCCATCTTTTTGGGCGAGCAACTTCGTTCTCACACTATTTGCCAATGGAATTGTGTTTTCTTTTGTGTGAGTTCTATGGGCGGTTCCTAATCGTTGTTTTTCGTGCGAAGCTTCTCTGGCAGTATTCACACTGAAAAGGCTTTTCCTTTGTATGCTTTCCGCACAATGTCCTTTATAATCAATTTGGCTGCAAAGGATTTTCCTGACAATATGTCACATTGGTAGGGTTTTGCTGGGCGAAAGTGAGCTCTAATGTGCGCTCTCAGGTTGTTGATAGTGGAAAAGCCATCTTTGGCAATACTAACACCGATGTGTTTTTCCTTTGTATGATTCCAATGTGAATATGTGAGTTTTCCTTTTTCGAGCAAAAGATTTCCTTGACAAAACTCACAATGGTAGGGTTTTTTCATTAGTATGTGTGCGAAGGTGGCGTACAAAAAAAAAACCCCATATCGCCAAACAGGCTTTAATCACCGTACTCCCTAGCATTGATAGGGGGCTTTTACCGCGTAGTTACGTTTCTGTAAGACACATTTTGTCCATAATTCTTTTTGCAAAAGTATGACAGGGTTCTTTCTCCTGTTTTTAATTTTTTGGTGGGGGAACGAATTCATTAGAAACCTTGCACTTTCTCTTAAGTCATTTTTGTGCCTATTTCAGTCTTCTTTCACCTTTTTCTCAGGTATTTACGCAGAATCTGTTTTTCTGCCTGATTTCAAATACATGTCATGGATAACTTTTGTTTGTGGTGGTCAATATGCAGCATTAATCGTTCCAGCGAGTGTTTATAAATTCCACAAAACCTACATATAAATGGCGTGTATCCTTTCATAATAGGAATCTGTAATCTGTATATGACCCAGCATCAATTACTCGCACAAGATCGTTTTGTTTTTTTTTTCGGTAGAGAAGTTGTCACATACAAATAGTTTCGACACAACAGTCCTACACCACGCAAATAATATATTGAAATCCCTTAGATAGGTAAGGTCTATCGAGTCAACTCCTATTTTAGGTTTGGTAATTAACTTATAAGTTTGAAGAAGTTTTACACAACCAATTGGACCCTCCTGCAGCTGCTAACAATCTGAAATAGAGAATATGCCAAACCAATCATCCCTAATAACGACGTTGACAAAATATACATTTCATGTACGTTTATTTCATTCACCTGTAAGTGGCAAATTAAACAAGACCTCACGACCTAGTTTGTACTAATTGGCAAATATTGTTAGGCATATGTAAACCTATGAGTACACTTCCTTGTTAAACAATTAATTAATCAACACATTTTTAAATTAAAAAAGTTCAATTGAAGTTTGAAATATCAAGCCCCTATAAATCGAATAACCTCATAATGATATTAAAGGTGTGTCTATATAGAAGGTAATAGTTTCAGATCATTTCGAACACAGGATAAATTGATGACTTTAATGACATTTGATCCCATTTTTGAGAAAAAAGATAAAAGTACAAAACCAGGGTGCCCTGCACAAAATCCAAAATGGCCTGCTAAATTGTCCAAATTCCAACCAATGTTTCAATTAAGGCCATTTTTTTCAATTACTTCATTTTTGGTTGCAATACCTACGTTTTTGGGTATTAAGAACTCTCAATTTGGGCCGAGGGCGCATTCTCCAAACCGAAAAAAACCCCCGGGTTTTTTGGGGGGGGGGGTTTTTTTTAATCCCATGAAAATTTTTGATTTTTATATTCCAAAATTTTAAAGGATTTTGACTTTGATGCTGTTTGCTGTTTTGTCAGGCAGCTGCAAGCTGTTAAATGATAAAATGCCATCCATTGAACACCCACATATAAGGTCTTTGACACCGTGGATCTTCAAATTAAAGTGTTTTCAATCAATCAAATTGTAAGTTGATGCCATGGGAAATTGGTAAATGTTAGACAGTTCTAATCTTAAGGCACTGATTAATCAATAACTCTTGATGACGTCCCTCCTATTAAATTTAAAAACTTTTGATATGTGTACTTTTTTTGGGAAAGCGCTCTAATCCTTTGCATTCCATTTTAGCTAAAAGTGCAATATCAAGAAAACAAACGTCGTGTTGAGATGGAAGTTACAGAGAATGATTCCTGCCAGGGCCATAAACCTGGTATTGGACAAAAATGATGTTACGGTCAAAAATATGATTTTTGGTTGGCAATTTTGGCAGCCTTTGGATTTTTCTCTTTTGTGCCACCCTGGGTTTTGCTTTTGTTTTTATTTTTCAAAACATGTGGAAATTCAAAGGGCACATATGGAGCTCTTGCCCCCAAAGGGAAAAACTGACAAGTTATTAGATATCTTTGGGGGTATAGTAGAAGCATATGTCGATTCAACGCTTGAAATTCTAATAAAGGCTTTTTGTTATATTCTTTGTAGGGCTATATGTGAATTATTAAGTACGACAAAATTGTCCGCCCTTCTTGCAGCTGCGTTGGTCAGATATTCAAGGTCAAGGTCAATAACCGTTATAGGGCATAGCATCACTCCTCACCATTGGTCTAAACCCTAAATGAGGTGTCATCAAACACATCGCATATCGGGAAAACGGTCAAATGGGCACCCGTCCTGATTTGCAAAAGTATGCACTTCTCTGCATGAAATTGTCTTCAAACGTCATCCCCTCAACCATTTTAATGATGTTGGTTAAGACCTCCTTAGATTTCATAGTTACAAAGCCTCTGAACCCTTTTGATTTTTTGCGACGCCTTGTATCAAGTTTTGCGACGCCGTATTCGCGTTTGCGACTCTGGTTCGAGTTTGTATGTGGTCCGAGTTTTGGACCCGTGGGGGTCGCGTTTTGTATGTTGTCGAGTTTTTTTGTTTGCGACGGCCGGTTGACCGAGTTTTTCGGTGTGTGGCCGAGTTTTGGACGGTGTGTGGCCGATTTTTGGACGGTGTTGTGGCCGATTTTTTGGACGGTATGTGCCCGAGTTTTGGACGGTATTTGGCCGAGTTTTGGACGGTATGTGGCCGAGTTTTGAGCGTTATGTGGCCGATTTTTGGACGGTATGTGGCCTATTTTTGTGTTTTTAGAGCTTTTTTCCTCCACTTGTTAATTGTCATTATTGAGGGATGTTGATGATCTCATATGTTGATTTTTTTTAATATGATTTATAGACCTAAATCAACTTTGTAATAAAACTTAAGATTGGAGCTACACAGATTTATCACCTTTGTAATAAAACTTAAGATGTGAGCTACACACATTTATCTCGCAGAGTACCAATGTTATATCATTTATTTCTGAAATCAGCCATAACGTAATGAGAAAACACGTGTGGAAGGATTATTTGGTGGTTTGCTCCGTTTAGTGTTGTGCGTCCTTGACCTTACACGGGCGACGGCCGCAATTTATTCATTAGATTTATTTTCTGCACTCTGGTGAATTTTATCGGGTTTGTCACGATTTTCTTTCATCAGCGTCTACATGTGAGGCACCACGAAGTTAGAGATTAGAAAGGCGGGGACAATTTTTTGGTACTTATTCATATATAGGCTACCAGAATATACAAAACAGTCCTTTTATTAAATTTTTTAAGGTGTATAGACATATATGTTCATATTACGCTCTACTAGGTAGGTTTATTAAAGCAATATTAGCAACTATTTTTTCAGGGACTGACTTTTAAAATAAGGTGGTGCTCAGTAAAGCTCCTCCTGGTCATATCAGGAGCGTTTTGAGGGGAGCGGTCCATAGCATTACCACTACCCTAACCCTACTAACCAGGGAACAACAGATTCCAATGGACTTAAATCACTCTCCTAAAAGTGCTTAAGGAGAGCTGTTGGGAGCTATCACTCTCACGCTCCTTAAAAGTCAGTCCCTGTTTTTTGAAGAGCGCCCCCAATATTCAAAAATTTTGGTATTTTTTACACATTGCATTGGGTAACTGGCTAGTAAACTAATACTGTGAATGGTTAAGCTCGAAAATGACTGTCACAACGAGAATTTTTTGTACTAAATAATTATTATCGGGGATCCGATAATACTACAACGCTGCTGGAAACGGCCTTCCAATGTGAAATAGAAAAGCGGGAAATTAGCGCCATGTACGTGTCGACGCGCATCCATTAGTTTTGTTTAATAGTTCAAGCACGCCAAGTTTAGAGTTTATTTTCTCGAGGTGGCACTATTTCTCATGGACGGAATAACGTAGCATTTCCCAGGCTTCTGCCGTTAAGTCCATCTGGGATCACCCATTCTAATTACAAAATCAGCTTAATTTTTGTGATAAATACGCATTTTTTAGCATTCTCATTCGAGGTATCGTTTTCCTAGACAATTACCAACGTACTGGTGGCAAAAATATCAACTTTCAAAAATGTTCTACTAATTGCTTTAAGGATGGATGTGGATGGGTGGTATAAATCTAGACATAAATTTTATAAAATACCAGTCCATCAATTTTACAGTTGAGAGTTGAGTGGGTGGGTTAAAATGATCAGGAACGTGGTCAATTTTCTAATTCTGTGTTTTTTTTTTAAAAAAAGTAAAAAAAAACTCTATGATTAATTTTAATTTACATAAAAAAAAATACTAACCATAAAATTAAAAAAAAAAAAAAACAATTTAAAGGTGCGTATTCCGTTTATCTGTATTGTGTTCTCTACTTGATAGAGAGCCTGGCACTTGCAAACATACACCCTGTCAAATACCGTGGAAACAAACTTGTGGTTTTGATGGTAGATGCAATAATGCACATTTTGCAAGTCCTATTCCATCTGTGCAATATTGGTTATAACCACTAAAACGGCGGTTTTTTGTTTATAATCTTGGATGAAATGGATTTGAGAGGGTTAAAGTTTCATGACAACAATGAGAAATACGGCCTTTCATCTGATATCTAAATCGATACTACTTCTGGGTCAATCAGCGGGGTGGTCCCAAAGACGATCGGAAACAGCAACTTAAGGGAGATGGTATTTAACATTTTAGCCAAATCAATTGTTTGAACTTTTAAAACCTGTCGTCCCGGCTGGGGCAAGTGGTATTCAAAGGTGGATATGATGCGTGAACATGGACTTCTGAAATGCACCCTAAACAAGTATTTCCACTGACTAAAAGACATACCCAAACAAGCATTTCGTTTTGTTTTTGCTGCCGTAAACAGCTTTTGTCAGTTTTGCCACCCTTAACATGTAAGCAATGCATTGCGTTGATAATATACCCTTATTTATCTGCTTGTGCCTGTTTCTTCAAAATTACCAAGATTTTGCTAATATTTTTATCTCGCGTACATCACAAATTTCAGGGTTACAAAAAACACACCCTTTTTCCATATTTTGCTGTTGCGCGCTCGTACTCGCTTGTTTGAAAAAAAACGAGACCACTTTTAGCGTTTTCTTGTTCACGCATTCTACCACTGTGAATACAAGTGCCACCGGGCCTTTGCTTCATTGAGCATACCGAAAACCCAAATATTCGTGACCAGCCTTGGCTTGCTAGTATGAGTTTGTTTGTGGGGGTTGTTTATGACTAAAAAAAAATATGTTCCCGGTTGTCATGATATATACAGCGTCCCCCGTGTTGGACTGAGTGTCCTACCACCCATCTGTCTATTGTTCTCCATTGTGTCTACCACTGTACCCAAATGGCCTCGTCTACAAGACCACGGTTTATTCCGTACAGGTGCTATGGTAGCTAGGGACACTCTCTCATGGGGGACACTCAGTTTGCTACACCGCACTTCGAACCGACATATACGTAGAGATTCTTTAGTGAGTTAGGGGGTCAATGACGTCACACGGGTGGCCAACAACCATTATAATCCACAAACGGGCAGGTGTGTGGCAGGAGATATGGTCCGACGGTCCACAGTCCGGGAACACTGGGGACAATAGACCTTATCGTAGATAGCAAAATATCAACAGAGTGCGCTCCACCGCAAACGCAGATGGGATCGAAAAAGAGGGGCAAACAAAAGCTGGACGTCCCGGATGTTGTTTGTGTAACTGAAACAACGGTACTTGCCTAATTGGCGATGGGAACTCAAAAAACTTTCAAAATTTGGAGTCTGTATTTAAAACAAAATCAGCAAAAAAGAATCTAAAAGCTGTATGATTTATATGTATACAACATTGATCTGTAAAAATTAACCAAGTTTACAAAATTAAATAGCGAATGTTTTGGGGGCATAAGAGGAATTTATTTTGAGTTGACATGAGCGTGATCTGCCTGCTGCTACTAGTGCAGCTCAGCCATTGATCCGTACTGTCGGTGGTTGGTAATCATTCACACATTTATTTTAAAGATTCAGCTAAATATGACAATTTGTTAAAATGTTTTATAAAACAGAACGTTTATATTTTTTCCTACATAGATTTATTTAATGGGTCGATGTTTGTCAACATAAGCTTTTAAGACATGATCAATCCACCGCCGCAAATATTGAGGCGGCCGACTTCCATCGCGGCAACTACTCCCGGCTACGAGACTGGCACTGCACTGTTATGATAGAATCCATAGTCAATGTACACTATTTGAAACTTGGCAAGAGCAAACCTTTAAAGAATTGTCTAACTTTGATTTAGCCTAACTTAAAAAATAGTATTATGGTGGAAAATTGGAATTACTAGAAAGTACAGTCATGAAAATGCCGGAGGTTGATAGAAGTCCTAACAAGAAGTTTTCCGTGTGAGCTCGTGTTCGCGGCGCGATTCGTATGTGTGGGCCGTGCGTGATTCAAGCGGCAAATCGATGGCCAAGTTTGCCTCCGGCCGTGTAATCTCAGATGCGTCGGTCCACGAAAAGGTCTCTTCTTATTTAACTAATAATTTAATAATGAAACTCAACATTCTCAAAATTGTGAATGAAATTGCTAATATACTGGGGATTAATAGTCGGGGCTGCTTCATTATACGGGAATGAATGAAATTTGTGATTGTTTATAATGTAACCTCGGGCGTAAACTGGGAGGAATTTTGGGTACAGGTAGTCAACTCCATCGGTGGCGGCTGCACGATCTTTAGATAGCCAGCAGCTGACGAAAGTGTGAATTTTCTGGTTATTTTTGAGGGGATTTTTTTTTTTTTTTTTTTTTTTTTTAAAAACAAAGATTACTTGTAAATAATTCATGGACAACAACCGTTAGTACATTTATCATCATGAACTTAAAACATAATTGAAAACAACTCCTCGATAGTTTTGCTTATACCTCGTTTGGCGTGGTGCCTTATTGACAGTTGCACGGAAAACAAAGGATGAGCAATCGACCGTGTGTGGTGCTCTTGACCCCTTTTTCGGCCCATGATCTTTGCGGTTTCTAATCTACGATAAGGTCTTTGGGGGCAATCGATTAGTTGACTCTTCACGAACAAGTTTCACGATTATTCCGTTGTCGGGGTTTTACCTTTATTGGGGGGAACCCGGAT
>JAMKCH010030774.1:0-16582 GCA_023653785.1 Ophioderma brevispina | reverse complement strand
CTGAAAACTAAACAATATTTTATAAATGTTAAGGTTTGGTATAGATAATATTGATGGAAAACAGATTACTGTTTCGTATTTTAATAAGATAGTTAAGAACCATGTATAATTATGTTATTATAGTACATACGTAGGTAAGATATTTTCTTTCTTTTTTGAAACCCACTTTTAGTTTAGTTAGTTAAACCAAAGTTTTAAATCCGGTTTTGTCCCCGCTAAACGGGGGTGGCCGGATTCACCTCGCATTCAGCAATACTGATGTGTGAGGTTAAGTGAGGACTTTCGCAATTTGTATTTAGTGTCAGGTGGACGAGGGCTAAAGTTAAGAGAAATAAAGAAAAGAAACTGTGGACAAATCAGAGCTAGACTATTGAGTATTTGTTAGTATTACAACAGACTGAGAGATTTCGAAATATAATGTTTTTGTCTTGTTTTGTATATTAATTAAAAAAATAGTGAACTAAAATTATAGTCACCAAGACTGCTCATTCCTAAAGTCTGGGATGAAACTGATTTTTCTTTCTGGTGCACAATAGGATACTGTGCATAAGCAACAATCACAAAAAGACATAAATCAAAAAATAAAAGGAAAAAACTGACATATGGACAAATGTATTCTAGCTTCTTGCCTTGTGTTGGGCTACAGCTTGTTTTACATGTAGACCCTTTTGGTCTTTTTACCTTGAGAAAGGAAAGTTTTATCTTTCCGAAACGTCGGTTTTTAATTTGTATAGTAGTGTGTTGAGTGTCTGTGTTCCCCCTAGGGTGTTGCAATTCTCATTAAAGTAGTTTTTAATTTTTGCCATTTTTTGTGAAGTGCAGTTGTATCCTTTTGGGTCCACCTTAGGTGCCCTTGCTTGTCAGTTGGGTCTGGTTTGTCTTTTTGACAAATGTATGTCAGCGAGAAAATCATTCAATGGGGAGACTCTGTTATAAATTTGCCTACTATCATGTTTGATTTCATACGTTTTGAAAGATTTACCAACATTTGTACTTACAATCACAAAGACATATCACAAAAGACTCAAATCCAGAAAAGGGGTGAGGGGAAAGGAAAAAACTGACGTATGGATGTGCAGCTCGATAATTGAGGAAAATCGCAGCTATTATTTTCTGTGGTAACGAAATTGTTTCCATCTTGAATATGACAAATGTTGTCAGCGAGAAAATCATTCAATGGAGACTCTGTTATTATGTGCCTGCTCATAATGTTTGACTTCATATAATTTGAAAGATTTAGGCAACAATTTTTGTACTTATATACCAATGGAGCTTTGAATAAATAGTTAGCGCTACTGCCATTTTTAAACACAAGTGTTTCCGGAATGTGTTTGTTAGACAACTTGTAAACAGTATTGACCCGTCGGTTAGAGCCCCTGAAAACATGAAAATAATGTGCTGACATAAATATTTTGGTTTTTTAAGACAGCGAATGTGACTAAATTCCTTCCATACATTAGGCAGGCACTTATGATGATTAGGATGCACAAACGAATGCAGTCATTAATACATCAGAGCACGTATTTTATGTTATAGCATTCTGCATCTATTATCCACGATTTTTATAGTAATATGTCCATTCTTACTTTCCGTATTTCGGGGTATTAGTTTTCTTTCACAAGCACAACAACAATTAGACAAATCGTAACAAAAGTACTTAAAATTTCAACAACAACGATTATTTGGAAATAAATAGATAACCTTATACACCGTAACTCTCTGCCTCATAATCGCTGAACTACTGTAATAATTATCTACGTATCTCTAGTCTTCCATTAACTTTATCCATACTTCTATATCTCATGTCTATTCCAACGCATTTTATTCTCATACCATAAATTAAAAATCAATAATTTTTTACCAAACAATTAAATACCACATGGGTAGACTATCAATAAATCATTATCTCAATGAGTGCTCTGAATGGACACTATGAAATTCTTTCTCAATTAGTTCTACCAATACTCTTATCAACTATTGTTTCTTCTCCTTCTATCTCCATATTAAATATCAGTATTGTAAATTTAACCAAAATTAACTGACATTCTATTTGGTAACTGGATATATAATCAATATATTTGTATTTTATTCATTTTTTGTCTTCGTAATAAAAAGGAAATTAATTATTGATGATTGGAATGGTGATTGCCGTCAAGTAGACCTCCCATGTGGTTTCTACGAATTATGCTTCAACTTGAAGGAGACAATAATTCTTTTACAAATAAAGTGCCCACGCTATTTTTAGGTTATACGAGGATTACTTATAAATGGCGTTATCAGTGAGACCCAAGATTAGAATGTATAGTTGATGAATGATATAGTATCATACCTTTGAGAAGAGATCAGTAAAAACAAAAACATAATAAGGTCAAACAGCAGCTTACCAGTGGTAGCTGCTGTTTGGCCTTATTATGTAGCCTACCAGCTCAGCTTATTGGGATCGTCAGCTATAAATGTCAAAAAGCCCAACTCACAGCATAAAGCGTAGTGGTTTCCAAGTTACAAAAAAGGGAAAATAATGAAATAAGGCTTACTGAAAATTTATTTGTACAAAATATTAAAAAACAGTCTGGATTGTTTTGTTGTTGATTGAATAGTCCTTTAATAAACTAAACAAGATTTTATAATGTTAAGGTTGGTATAGATAATATTGATGGACACAGATTACTTTTTTGGTATTTAATAATTATGGTAGTATAGTACATACGTAGGTAAGATTTTTTCTTTCTTTTTGAAAAGAACCACTTTTAGTTAGTTAGTTAGTTAAAAAAAGTTTGAAATCCGGTTTGTCCCGCTAAACGGGGTGGGCGGATTCACCTCACTCTCAGCAAATACTGAAGCTAGAGTATTGAGATGTATGTTAGTTACACAGACTAATAGATTTCGAAATACTACTTTTGTCTTTTCGGGTATTAATTAAAAATAGTGACTACGTTTGTCAAGACTGCTCATTCCTAAAGTCTGGGATTAAAACTGAGTTTTCGTTCTGTTTCTGGTGCACAATATGATACTGTGTACGTAAGGATGATGATTGATGACGGAGGGAGGAGGATGGGCATGAGGATGAGAAGGGACGATGAGGAGGAGGAGGAGGAGGAGGGGAGGATTTTAAATGTAATTGCGTCATACAAGATTACCGCGATGTAACTTGTCTGTAAGGCCGAGGTTCCCAAGGAAGTTAGTTACCATAACAGAAAACAAGAAAATTGTTTAAAAAAAGCGCACGGGGGCTCATTACCAGTGATTTTATGGACACATACATGGGCTTAGGAAAGCGGGGGGGGGGGGGGGGGGTGTTAGCTTGGGGCTGGGCACACCCAATAATTTTAGTGGGGGGACAAAATATCCTGAAACCCCCAATATCGAACACTTTAACAAAACATCAAATTGCAAAGCTTCACCCCTCCCCCCAGTGGCAGCGCCAGATTCTTTTCTGGGGGAAAATGGGGGAAAAGTGAAATTTTGGGGATGCAAAAAAACTTCAGATTTGAGATTTGTTGTATAACAATGTATTTTGGGCCAAAATCGCTGATATTTGCCCAAATTTGGCGGATTTTTGGCCCAAACCGCTGATTTTGCAAAAAATCTGTCATTTTTCCTTTCTGCGGGGAAGGGGGGAACTTGAGATGGGTGGACAAAATCGAAGAAAAAATTGAAACCCCCCCCCCCCCATTCGCTGGCACCCCACCCGACCCAACTCGGCGCCTCGCGGTGGTCCCCCCTCCAATCCTGAAATCTTCCCAGCCAATGACCAATAACTTATACCTAGAGGCTAAAAATGCAACCATCTCAGCCTCAAATTTTGGCACTCTAAGAATCTCCCGGAAGATCTATCATGTACACGTACAGTTGCGTTTTAATGGGGTTGTGTTATGTTTTTTCTGATATTTTCATAAAATTTATGAGTTGGTATTGTTTTTGAATGTTGATCAATTTCCTTGCAGGGGTGACCGATCATGGCCCGGGATTTCAGGGATTGATGTTTCTCCCTCCACGTGGGAAAAATATCACCAAACATCTAATACAAATTGATGGTTGTTAATTGGTCCTCCAACCATTTGGGACGTAGAAGCAAAAAAAGTGTACTATAAATTAGCCCATAGTGTGTGTAAATGAATGTGGTGTCGACTACATATGGGGACCTTTAAGGCTTTTGCTCATTCATCAAAGAGTGAATGAAACATTTCCTGGCCCCTTAAATTCCTGGGGTGGGGTATGGTTAGTGAGGAAAATATTAACTTTTTCGTACTAAAGTCTCAATTTGATTTTCGATCGGACTACCCCCATTTAACTTGTACTTTTTAATGTTCCAAAAGCCAATACAACTGTTTAAAAAAGTTTCCGTAAATGTACGAGAATTTCTGGCTGTAGTATTTCCAGTCATTTGAGGGTAAATTACAGAAATTTCTTTCAATTAACGGGAAAATTTGACAGTAATTTACATAAATTTGTCTATATTTATGGAAAAAAATGTGTATTTTAACAGAATTTTCCGTAATTTGAAATTCGGAACCAAAAAAAAAAATTCCGGAAATATTGCTGCCGAAAGTTTTGAAATATTCCGTAAATTAACGTTTTTTATGTTTTTTGTTTTATTTTTATGTTTTTGGTAAACAGATTTTCGTAAATTTACGGAAATCTGATTTTTAAGTTACGGAAATTTTTAACAGGGTATAAGGTAGTCAATTTAAGGCAAGAAACATTTTACCGTACAAACCCTTTAATAATAATAATAACAAAATACAGGCAGCGCACTCAAAAAATAAATTACTTTCCCTTTTTTCATTATTCCAAAAAAAAATAGAATCCTTTTACACTTTTTCATTTCAAAAGCAACGAGGGAGAGAACCCCTCCCAAAGGGGCCCTTTCCGTGTTTGATGTTTGGTTTTTTTTTTCCATTTCACCAAACAGAATTGTTATTATTACCCTCAAAATTGATTAAATATTATTTTCTCAATTTTATTGAGGAAAAATCCTCACAGGAAAATACTTTGTTATGATAAAAAAAGAGAGTAGGGGGATTACACTCTAGTGTTGTTGGTGCAAAAATGCTCCTTTAGTACTCGGATAGCTTGTGCACAAGAGCAGAATGTGAATGGATTACCAAGATGTAACATTAGAAACTGATGTCAAACTTGTTCATGCTGTGAGATCAAAAATTGAAAATCTGGGGATCCCCATGAAGGTATATATGTGAAGTGATCCAATTCAGATGATGTAATTTAGTGAATTCCAATTGGTCAGCTAGTTGAAGGTCAGGTTATGTTTATGATGATGCTGTGGGAATATATATTTTAAGCCTTGGGAACTTTGTGAAATGATTGTATAAGCAGAGTGGCAAGAGGTCTTTTAGATTGCCATGCAGCCACCAGTAAACGTAGCTAGAAGTCTATAGCTCGTACAGTACCTAGTGCCAGGATCAGGATTTATAATTCCATGTGAGCTGAGTCGCTGTAATGATTCTACTGTCGTCTTTGAAGCCAAAAGTGCGGGGATCAAAATAGGATCCAAATTGTGGACAGATAGAATCGTGGGTGATTATCTTGGACATGATATACTGTGGACTATTAGTGTCGTTGAGGGGATTATTTAACCTTGTCGTTCTGAACTGCTAGAAAAAAGATATCTTCAGGAATGAGAAGATTCGCATGGAATATGCTAGGATATTTGTGAACTTTATGCGTGTCGTTTGGAGTCTGCGCTGTGAGGAGATATCACCGGGAACTGCAATCGCTTTTGCAACACAGGACCAAAGCGCACTCATCATGTGAAGTTGTTATTGTACTTATGTTTTGGACATACCAAATTCCTGAATATTCGATTTTAAAATCATTAAAGTGTTGGTCGTATTACATAAAACTTTAGATCACTTGTGACAAGGCTCTTTATTTGTGTTTGAAAGTATTTCTGACCTTTGACGTCCATGGGACATCTAACAAAATTAACGAGAGAATACTTTCCTCTAACAACCGGAAGATGCGGTTCTATAGGAAAATGAGTATTTTGTAATACAAAGGAATAATAGATGATGGAATAATTAAAACACTACAGGATTATGACAATGAAGTCGGCAGTGGATGACTCGACTGGATACACCTATCCGCTACCATGTGCCCGTTGACTACCTTAAAGTGCGCCATTATAGCTACGGCGGTCGGAAAAGGGAGAAGTGTGTAGTCTGTGTCAACAGATGCGAAAGATATTATCTAACTTGGTATGCGCGAGGGAGAAAACGTTATCAGTCCGTCATAGAGAATGTGGTAAATAAAACTAAATATCAACTATCTGTGATATTATTTGAGGTTGATAAAACGAGGTTGGTTCTATGTGTAAGTGTAGTTTGGCATCAAGGTCCGTTATATGTTTGTTTTAAATATATGTATCGTAATTGGGTGAACCTATAGAACCTAGCGAGTAAATTGAATGTTTTTGTAGGGTACTTCGGTACTCGCAGCCACGGAAAAGTTAACACGCAATCTCTACGGGCGAATCCATTTTTCCCACAATGCCGTCGGTATATTCCAGTCTTGAGGATTTCAAAGCACTGGCCAACTTTTTTTTTATTTTAGAAACAATTACTGAGGGAAAGGGGAAAGAACTACGGGCTACTGATATGCGCCTGCGTAATGTAGCTGTTTTGGAATTCTGTGTACTTTCGCTACGGTTTTTGCACTAGAATAATAGCCAAGGTCAAGCGAATAACAAACTGAACTTTGTCCCCGCATTAACACTTTGAGAATAATGACGCGATTTGCTTCGTGGTACAGTGATGGTGTACAAATTTAACAGTAGTCTGAAGCAGGAAAAAGACTTGACAGCTGGTATATGTTCCAATTTCAACGGCCACGACCCACGTTCATGGTGCATCATCATCGCACAGTCTCAGACGATTATGCAAAATTAAAGTAGAAACTACAATCTTAGCAAAAGGTTGGAACACTTTTAAGGCCTACTTCAAATTCCCCCTCTCCCCCATGGACATGTGATCATGAAAATTTTGTTCTTGCCACACTACAAGAAACCAACATTGATTGGGGGGGATATGGGAGGGGTGCATGGATTAAGAATGCTTCAAGCTCAACCCAGTTGAAATTGATTCCTATAATATCTTGAAGGAATACGGCCAATATCGGGGAAAAAGAGCAGTCGTGTTCCACACATTTTGGCTAATGATTGTGTCTGCAAAAGTGAAAAAAAAATCATCTATTTTTACATTTGTCCTAAAACTTCTTAATTATTAAAGGCTAAGCTATGACAACGAAATTTAAGGTGCACATACAATACCCTATTGGCTTACGTCATTGCATGGAAAATTAAATCAGCGTGTAAAACTTAGGGAGTGGTCAATACAAATGTACTCGTAGCATAATTGGGCTCAAAATCGTCCAAATAGACAGGAAAAGGCTCTGAAGTTAATGGGTGTTAATACTAAATGAAATATAAATAGTAGAAGAAAATCAATACAACTCCACGATGTACAGAGCAATACACGGATTACCTATATAAGAAAGAAACGGCAAAAATTCATTGGGCGCACCTTCTGCATTTGGTATAATGAATATAGGCATTAATTAAACAGTGGATTCATTTGTGGAGAGAGATGATGATCATGATTGATGATGACGACGTTGACAACGACGACAGTGGCGTTCGCGGGACAAAGTGTTTATTTTGTGTGTAAAAACTAATATATTTCAATAAGTGTGAATATTTAACAATAACTACAATTTAGACGACAAGTTAACTAGAAAAAATGAAAAATTTTAACATGTTCAATACGTTTCATATAGGGTTACGCGCTTTAGATGATCAAGAGGGTAAACTTTACATTTTAAATGAAAATAATGAATTTCCAAAGGGCAGAAAACATGCTTCGAACCGCGAAACTACCGCTTATAAGTCAAGATCTTGTGCCTCGAAGCCAATTCGCTCTTACATATACGATGATGATACTATGATGATGATGACGACGACGACGACGATTGATGTGATTAAAGCATTCTATAAACACGCCAGATAAATTGGTATGGTCTACAAGTTTTACTGGAAAACAGTGTAAATCAACCCATTGTTACACGTTAAGTGATCCTTTCTCAACCGATTCGATAATTTCACCTTGTACATACATCGCTATCACGTATAAATATATTTTCAAGAATAAAATTTATATCTATGAAAATGGTTCTTTATTAAAAATCAAACGATACACCACGGCCAACCATATGAAAAAGATCATGACTCCTGTCCGGCTCTATGTTAATATGGTCTATCATGCCTCATCATTGCTTTACGTGTGTATGATTTGGTAGCGTTCGTTCGGTTCATTGATTTAAAAAATATTTTAGGTTTGAAAACAAATGCTCAGTAGTAAGGAGCCGTTTGGCTTAGAGGATAAGGAGATTCAACTTGACAGCAGAATGTAGGTTCGCGGTTCGAAATCAAGTTAATTCCTTTCGAATTCCGGTTATTTTATTTGATTTAAAATTTAACATATGTATCAAATAAAGCACGTAACCCTATACGAAAACGGTATTTAACATGTTAAAATCCGTCCTTTTCTAGTTAAGTATCTTCTAAAATGATTTGTGGTGAATATTTACACTTATGAAATTAAATATAAGTTGTTAATCACACACTAAGACACTTTGTATCGCGAAAAAAGAACACTGGCATATTGCCACAGTTGCTGTTATACCCATGAAGGTAGCTTAAAACGCAATGAAGTATGGCCTATGCCGATTAAAAATGACCCATTCCCGAAAGTACGGCAGGGGGAGTGTGTAATTTGATACTCAGATGAAACATCTTATTTTACCTATATTGTGTACAAGTTAGTTTAGTTCAAATCATTTATCTTAATTGAATGACAGGCAATTAAGTTAAGCATGAAATCCTATTTCTAATAGTACGGATACATAGCAAAAGGTTGGAACACTTTATGGCTACTTCAAATGCCCCCCTCTCCCCCCCTGACAAGTTGAATCTGAAATTTTTTCTTGAACCACTACAAGACCCAAAAATGATTGCGTGGGATAGGGAGGGGTGCTGGATAGAGGAATGTCCTAGTTCTGTTGCGCATAAAACCTTTTGTCTTTAATTGCATCTTTTAACATTTGGACACTATCGTATACAGTAACGTAAAGGTTATGCCGCTGTACATGGACGTGGTATCACCAATTTACGCAAATGCCAAATTTAAGGCATCTGACATCGTAAGATTTTTCAAACTACCGCAAACAGGATCTGTAGCATCTTTACAATAGTACAGAAACAAGAATCCACACGTTATTTTCATCCAAACGGCAAAAAAAAAAGTACTAATTGTATGAATTTTCAATGCAGAATTATTTACTCCATAAAACTGTCAGTGAGGAGTGGTTGCCAGTTTCGGAGTTGGCGGGTCAAAGGTCGACACGCGTTGATTGTTGGGTCAACAAAACAACGTGTGGATTCTTGTTCTGAAATATTGTACGATCTGTTTGAGGCAAGTTTGAAAAATCTTGACGATGTCAGTGACTTTACATTTGGCATTGCTTATGTTGATACCAAGTCCATGTAAAGCGGCATAACTTTACGTTAGACGATATACGATAATGTCAAATGTTAAAAGATGAATGATGAAAGACCAACAAAACCGGTTATGCTCAGCGAGAAACTAAGAATGCTCCAAGCCTCCCAACCCAAAAGTTGGACATGGGATTTCCTAGATATCTCTTTAACTTGGGAATCCGGCAATTTAAGCGGGGCAAAAGAGCAGTCGTGTCCAACACATTTTGGCTAAGATTGGTAGTCTAACCCAATAAGGTTAAAAAAGATATGGGACATGGAACTGAGACTGGCAGTTGTTGATCATGAATGAAGACACTTTGTCTTGGGTAATCCTTGCCAACTTTTGGTTTTATTTTTTTATTTTAGGCCCTTCAGAACTTCAGTAGGCCATAGCAAACGGCCATGAGTTATGGCATGCCCATGCTTTTCGAATTGGAGGATAGGGCAGTTGAGGCTAAATTCATGTAAATGAGGATAAAATGCTAGACACTTCATCCCCGGGACATTTTCACCCCCGCGGACATTCATCCCCGGGACGATTCATCCCCGACGATTCTCCCCGCGACCATTTCATCCCCCCCTAAAATTAATGATTGATTGGTTTTTTATGTAACAAAGTGATTAAAACCAGCAAAATATTAGGAATAAACTAAATTTAATTATCTAGAAACGTCGGCGGTACCGGTAAAAGTATGCATATTGCGGGATGTCGCAATTCGACGATGGTTAGATCGGCCGGATCAATGGACGTACTTTACAACTGTTGGACTTAGTCTATTCGTCAGTAATACAAATTACACATACAATGGATGCTGCCATGTTTGTTTATGAATAAGGCCATTGAAATCAATTAGAGTTTCGCGTCACATTTTTTTCAGCCCATAATGAGGGAACTATTTCATTATTCATTATTCATTATGTGGACATACATGCGTTCTTTTACATGTGAAATGAACCTATAGGGGATCGACAAAGTACGAACAATATTGGGTCTATTTTTAACTCATTTCCGAGACTTCCGAGACAAGTTTCCTACCAAAAAATTCCCAAATCGACTGAAAAGGTGATGCTTGAACAGAATTTTTCAAAATAATGAATTATTTTCAGATTTTCGGCCGCTAAAAACGCGGCCCAAAAAATCATAACGCGGGAGGGGGACGAGAAACTAATAACCGAGTTTCAAGGGCCTTAATGAAAGGCCCTTATGAAATCACTTGCACGCGTTTGAAAACAATTTTTGAGTTTAACATTCTGTAAAAAACAGTAACAGAAAGCGTTCCAGGGGGGATGGTGGCGTTGTGGCAATTCTGGAACAGAAAAAGCAAGGTGTTCACATCCGACAGAATGTACAGTGTATCTAGCATGTCTTGCGACAAAATCAAAAGATTCAGACCGGGATGCAGACAGTGATTTAGGCTTGTAGTAAGATATTGATCTGGCAAGGGAAAGATGGAATAGCGGATAAACTATACAATAGCAATGGACGAGGAAAGTGATTCAGTAAGGGTCCTTTATAGGTCAATTTTTTTTTTCATGCCATTAGGTCCCTTGAAGGAATAATGTGTCTTTTTCAGGATAAAAACAAGGATGGCAGAAGACTGCCTTCAGCTCTTGAATGTCAAATCTGCTCGGAGGTGTTTGATGGAGTCTGAGCAGAAAACCAAGGTGTTGCCATCCAACAACACATTGTGCCTGGCATGTTGCGGAAAAGAGCGCTTCGATCCCATTTACCTCAACCCTTGCCCACTCTGTATCCTTTTTCCCTTCTCTCACTATTCACTCTCTCCCTCCCCCCATCTAATTTCTTTTTCCGCCCGTTCACCCCCTCTTTTTCCTTCGCCCTTACTAACGCAATTCTTATTTCCTTCCCGCCAAAACCAAAATTTAACCAGATACCAGGATTTTCTGCGCTAACTTGGTAAAAGTCAAATGAAAAATGAGACAGAGATCAATCATATTTAATAGAAATCAGTTTTAACATATGGATATGATAATTGAGTATATTGTACTTATGCCACTCGGACAATTTGCTATATATGGGCTGACATTTTTCCACCGCAAAATGATCTTACACAGTCAATCATTTAAAATCTGTTTTCCAACACTGTAGAATTTTAGATCTTATCTTTGTAACTATTCATTATAGTAGAGTGGAGGAGTGGGACCCAGGTCAACATCATCGTTTACCCTTTTTAACCCCAACTACAGAAAGGTTTGACACCTTTGATAATTACTATGGACCTATAGATCAAACGCATAGCGGAGGGGAGTACTCTCAAAATGTGGTCAACTTTTCAATAGGGGGGCAATTTTAAGTTTACACAGGGTCAAAATTAAACTTTTAAAATTGCTCCAAGAATTTGAAAGGATGCCATGTTGTCCGTCTTGTCATAAGGATTCCAAAAATGTATAGTTTGTCCATCTATGACCAATTGGTTTGGAGTTATAGGGGTAAAAATGGCTGCTAAAATGGTAAAAAAGGTTCAATTTCTAGTGTACGGGGTCCAATAGGACGTTGCTCCAATTTGTTGAAAAGATAGAAGTTGTTCATTCTAGCTTAACCCTAACCCCGGACCCGAGGTCGTTTTGCCGGCCGACGGCCCAAATGCAACGAAGGGCAATCTATTTTTATTTTAACGGCCCAGATGAACGAGAGCCAAAATTTTGCGTTTCATGCATCTCGGCCGTTTTTCCCGGCACAGGAATAAGTAGCGTAACGTCAATACGGGCCCAGATGCACGAAAAACATCGCGGCATTTCCCGGAAGAAGGCCCAGATGCAACGAAAAAACATGCGTCACTTTTCCGGAAGACGGCCCAGAGCAACGAAAAACATCACGCCATTTCCGAAAAGGACGTCCCAGATGCAACGAGAAAAATCGCGTGAGAATGCAATAAAAAACAGGGATAATAAATAAGAAATAAAATAAATAAGGGCGGCGTACTGCACACTGATCGGCATGAAATTTGTAGGTATAGTTCGCAGGTCGTGAGTGGCGCTATTACGCTACATCATAGTCGTGCGTGGTGCTATTATGCTACGTCATGCTCCGGTTCACGTCATGATACGTTTTATGCTAATTAAAAAATTAGCTTATCTAAATGGTGGCGCTATCACGGTCCATCGAAATCGAAATTGTCTATGGGCATTGTCCACAGTGTCACCCGGCCTGATGAAAAGCATTGCCCTTCTGCGGGCAAACCTCCGAAATGCAGTGAAAAGCATCTGCATCATGTCCCCGGGAATGAGGCCCAAATTCAACGAGGAAACCTGCGCGTCATTTTCCGGTAAAGACGGCCCAAATGCAACGAGAACATCGCGTCATTTTCGTAAAAGACGCCCAAATGCAACAAGGCACAATCGCGTTCATTTTCACGGTAGACGGCCCAATGGCCAATGAGGCACAAGAGAGGTCATTTGCCCGCGACCCAAATATTATGTGGTGACCACGCGGCCGAGATGCAACGAAAAACATTTTCCACGACCCGTCTAACCACGTTTTTCGTTGAGCTCTCATGTGCATCTCGGCCGTGTTAGGGTTAATGAGTAAAATAAGGATAGTTTGTACAACTGCAGATGCAGTTACCAGTTATGGACAAATAGGTCATAGGTAACTACCCACTTGGTGTTGACCTTCCTTGACCTTATCTCTCCGTCAGTAAGCATGTTACATAATACAACTCATACCTTTTTAGGAGTCCTCTTACCTCAGGCAATAACTCGCAAGTCTTTTAAAATATAATCAGATTAACTTTAATGTTGACCCCTGTAAAATCGAGATTGACCTTTTTTTACCATTTAGCCATTTTTACCTTATAACTCCAAACCAATGGTCTTAGGTGTACAACTATACATTTTTGGAATCCTTATATTAGATGGACAATATGGCATACATTTAACATGATTTGGCATTTTACCGTTTGACCCCTGTGCAGACTTAAATTGGCCCCTATGAAAAAGTGATACCACAATTTGAGATTACTACCTACCTAGCATGATGTACACTAGGGTCCTCTACTACCAAAGTGTCAAACTTTTCTGTTAGTGGAGGTAAAGAACCCCAATAAGGGCCCCTATGAATATTCTTCTGCTCCTCCGCTATGGACGTTGATTTTTTTTTGCCTCCCAATGTTATGAATTTCAAAAATGTCTGCTGGTAATTTGTCTAAAATTAATTCAAACTTGACAATTTCTGCTCCAAAGTAACTGAACATTACTACTGTCTTGTTCATTAACTAATGTCTGGTTTTTATTAATTATTTTATTCTTTTTACTTCAAAATATTGCATGTTCGAATAAATCACGAAATAAAGTTGTTGGTATCTTGGACCTAAGACTTTTTGACGATGACAAAGGAATGCACGTTTGAACCTCAATCTATTGAAATCTGGGTTTTCACCCTCGTTTTGGAAATAGCGAATAAAGGTTTGGTCCATTAGTATTACGTTTTGTGAAAGGTTTCATGCCTCCACTTTGTAGGTTGTAAAAATTGTCGTCGGAGGAGATGATTCACGTCAATATTGTCCGCCACTGTATGACAATGATATACCCACATTTGTTCAACAGGATCAATCCGAACCGTTTTTTATTGCAAACTGAATTTTTGCCATACAAAAGAAAGATATTCAGAGTCCACACGGCATTAACTTGAATGGACGGCATGACAGGAGAGCTGTATTATTCTTTTGTCATACCAAATGAATAAAACAGAACAGGACCTCTATTAAAGTATCGGTATTTCAACGATGCTTTTATATACCCAAGCTATCAATGCACGCGCAAACACCTGCATCCAGCAGGTCCGCGAATCAATAATTGTTCGTATCAACGTACTTTTGAAGCGCCACTAAATTCATGAATGGGCCGGCCACCAAATTTCAGAGTCAAAAGTCAATATCACCTGGACCCATTTTTGTTGTCGTTTTGCCAATAAAAACATTGTAATGGATAAAATCCAAGAGAAATATGTTTTTAAGTTGGAACCCAATGATTTTTGGGGTCAATGAGGAATCACTTTTCTTCGTGATTTGTGTTCGGAAGCATATAATTTTTGGAATAATTATTAAAACCGGACATGCTAAGTTAATTGAGCAGACATAGCAGTGTTTTCAATTTTGAATTTTAATTATCCATAACATGGTCAGACATAGGTGCCGCTCCTAGGCCAAAAAATTGTTAGCCAGAAACACTCTAGAAAAAACTGTCCGGCCCAAATTTTTTATACAATTAGCAAAAATAAAAAAAAATCTGCTGACTGACCCATATACACTACAATCAACACGTCAATTTTTTTACCAACACAAACTGACAAACATCAAAACCAGACAACTACAGTAAAAGAAACGTATCTTGAATTTGCTATGTCCTAATAGCAGTTTATTCTATTAGCGTAAAATAGCATGAAGTTCGTTTTTTTTAAAAAATCTGACGACCCTATATTTTTCCTTCATTACGGCAAACAGTTTTTTGGCCTAAAGTGGCGATTCTATTTTTTGAACCTCTAAAAATACAGCGGCTTCCTACGTAACCATGTACATGCACTGCATTTCACTGCTGGTTCCATATATATTGTGCTTTGATGCCCTGGAAAACTATTTTGACAAATTACATCACAGGAAGTAAAACAGTAGCAGAAAAGTCATGAAACCCAAACTCTATCTCTCCAGATTTCTTAATCATGAGGCTTCTGTAGTATTGGTCTCGAATAACATGGTTTAATAAGATATAGTGTATAGTGCAGGGTATCAGTATATATTCATCACCCATTAATATTTTTTTTTTGCAGCATACATGTATGAATTTGCTAAAATCCAAGATCAAAGGAAAACAATGCTCTTACTCTCTATTCTTTTCTAAACAATTTGACATGTTCATATTGGTACCATCACAATCTAAAATCGTATTGCTTTTATTGTAATTAAGTACGGTACCCCAAATGTATTTAAAAAAGTATTTGCAATCACATGAAATATAAGGAAATCTTTCCAGGCCTGTTTAAAATATGTGCAGGTGAGAAGATACTAAAGAAGTAGACAAATTGGCGTCAGAAATCTGAATAAGGGATTTCACATTTCCAACAACCATAGTAACATAAAATGTCCTGAATGCAGCAGGATTCACTGATCCAGATGGCGGCGTCGCCAATTCTCAACAACCTCACCATGATTGAGTTCTCAGAGTCATACCCCAGACATCAGAAGAATCAGCTGATGCCTCTGATCTCAAGAAGATGTCTGTCTATCGCTCAAAACGTCTTCAAACCAAGGCTGTCTGAGGTAGCTGAAGTGAGGGCCAAGCAGGTGTCTACATGGGAAAAAGGGTAAGGAATACATACAGATAACCTACTTTGATTACAGAAAAAAATGCTGGTGCACATATTCCACAATGTTACTATGTTATACAAAATTCTCCTTTAACTTTGACAATAACGTGAAGCCACAAGTGTGCCAGGTACAAAATGCAACTTTCCTGTGTTTCACTCCGGACCATTCAAAAATGTGTGGCAGCCCGCATATCCATGTGTGAGAGTACAGTGGAATGTATAAGTGGGGAAAATTTTCGCGAGGGTTTTTATTTTCGCGAATTTCTCGTGTGAACATAAAAACGCGAAATAAAAAACTCGCGAAAATAACTTTTTCCAACAGATTGGTATTGCATTGATGTCAAAACCTTGAAATTAAATTCTCGCGCATTGGCAAAACGTTGAAAAATCGCGAAATATGAACGCTGAAAATTTTCCACGGATACATACGGATCTATTTTAAAAAAGTTGTGATTGGAATCAAATCTAGATTATAGGACTCCTGGTAAATGCAGATGTTGCAATGTTGGGCCTTTGCAAAGCATTTGCATTGAGCAGAGGTGAAATGGTTGAAATTCTTACAAACGGTGGTAGCACAGTGATTTTGACATTCAGTGACTTTTAACATTCTGTAACTTTTAACATTTGAATATGGGTCTTTGTGAATTCATGTGCACTTCTGAATTGGCTTTAAAAGTGTAAATTTATGAACAGTGATGCAAATAATCTTG
>JAMKCH010030773.1:0-16786 GCA_023653785.1 Ophioderma brevispina | reverse complement strand
CCCCCCCCCCCCCCCCCCCCCCCCCCCCCCCCCCCCCCCCCCCCCCCCCCCCCCCCCCCCTAACCTATGCAGTGGTACACAGTTTTGTGTGTGTGCACCCCACCACCACACAAGTTGACACCATTAGTGTTACTGGTATTTGGTCTTGAGTGTAGGTCTAATATTACCCATTGACCATGGTCAGCGAATAGCAAGATACTGACCCTGCTTGCACTATATTCATTATATGGGTCTGAAACTCTGAAATGGAACTCGTTCTCCCCGAGCTTTGAGAATACAGTATGGAACAGTTTTCTGATTGGCTGAGTCATATTGTTGGACAAATTCCACTGTTGAATGGACTTCTATAGCCAATTTATATCTAACTAATGCTTCCAAGGTTATACTATGCAATTGTGGGTAACAGTTACATTGTTTGATGTACTATTTAACACTGATAGCAAAGACTAATTCATTAAAGCAAAGCAATTTCGTGTGGTAAACAGGCACAACTCTTGTACAGCAATGTATGACAGAATTATACACAATGTGTTCGGTTGCATTGGACAAGAAGTTCCATTTAAAATGGTAATCAAAATTAAACCATGTAAAACTGTAGTTGGTGTTCATTGCAATGTGATTTCGACTTCAATATATACCAGATGTACCACAAAAAGTAGCACGAAACTGAGTGTATTTGTTTCACATAAAAGGTCGACCATTATGATTGATGCCTGAATGGCATTACTTTCATTACAATACTAATTTCCTGCATTTTTTGACATTTAAAATTAATTTATAAATAAAGCTGTTGCATGTAATTATGAAAAATTTCAAACTATAAAGTGTTTCAAAACCTCAATTTGTTGTTTCATTCACAAGTTGTGCATTCAAATACCAAGATTTCCTTTAAGGACTCATCTTGTTACATTCAATTCTGTCTTGTGTATCTTTTAAGGCTGATGTTGACAATGCAGTGAAAGCTTGCCAGGAGGCCTTCAAACTGGATCACCATGCGACGTAGGGATGCAGCTGCAAGAGGTCGACTTCTCTGTAAATTGGCTGACTTAGTTGAAAAGAGATGCAGACTACATATCGGCAAGAAGTTACATAGAAAAAAATATCAATTTACCCCACAGGAACTGCTCATCGAAATCCAAAGTATCGGGTAAAATGAATTACTTAGAGAATAACCGATATCATGATCGGTATTTCTGAAATGGGGCCGATTATGACCATCGGTATCGGATCGGTACGGCAAAAATTATCATTTTGTACCGATTTTCTATACGATTAAATTAATATCAAAGAGGTCCAAAACTTGAATTAAAAATTTTTCCAAAATGATGGCCAAATAGTGAAAATAATCAAAACTGAGACCAATTACTTTATTATTTTATGTACCAAGAGTGTGAAGGTTGTTCCTAACTTACTATTTTGCCATTTTAGTGGTTTACAAAGGATCTGCTAATCTGGCAGAAAACGGCAATGATAATGAAAAAAATACACAGAAAAAAAAATCGGAATTGGAATCGGATGAACCGATTTTGAAATTTTTAAAATCTGTAAATCAGATAACCAGATATTAGGTGATCGGAGACACTAATTTACTGGAGGATACTCATTAACTTTGGTCACAAGAAATATTAAACCGTTTCGTACATCTGAAGCATAAAAAAATTATCGACTGTTTATCTGAATAGACGCTGACTGGAAGACTTGTATCATCACGCTTGTTTGAGCTTGCGCGGTTATGATATTGCAGAGCTCGGCAAACACAAGGGACATAACACGTACCTCCAGCATGCGGTTTGCAACCTAGCAACCCACTATGCTATGGCAAATTTCAGGGCGGGAAAAATCCTCCTGGAAGCGAGTCACATTTCCCACATATTTATCTTATTCTTTATCTGAAAAATTCAGAAATTTCCCTTCAAATTCATACATTCCCAGGAAGGACCTTGATTGATTTGATTTGAGTTTATCCATTGCATATCTACTTACAAAAAATACATAGCATTAAAAGACAGTTAATAAAATACAAGCACAGTAACTGACAAAGACCATGCACAGATATTTGCAGGGATAACCCTTTAAGCCTTAAAAGAGCTTATTTCCAAAGGGGTCCCTGCATACAAGACATGGCATAAAATATTTAGTTAAAATATATAATCATTGCACGAGTCACACAATACATACAATATATCAGAAGCCAAAGCTAGTAATGATGGAGAGGCAATGACCTTAATTTAAATTGCTCGAGAACCTCTAAAATGCCCCACCCCTACCTAGAGAGCACTAACAAGGGAAAACACAAATAAATCCCTCCTTCAACCGTGATAAGCTAACGCGCAACAAACAAGCCAACCGAATGAAGTCACTGCATCCCAAACTATTGCACCTAAATTGATATAACTATATTTTTGCAAGAGCTGTTCCTTAATAGATTTTTGAAATTCCCCATACACATGATGTTTTTAATGAATTTGGAACTTCAGACCATCATGGATACCCTTGAAGATAAAAAGAGCCTGAATTGGCTGTTACATTTGGGGATATAAAAATGTGGTGACTTGACTGGTATTATAGGTTGAACTTGAGACACTTGGTAAAATATCAGAAGATAAGGAGGTCTAGATGTGGACCAAATTTTAAAAATATGATTTAAGAGTAATTGCTTTGCCCTGTTGCAGACATTAAGAATCCCAAGCCCTTGAAAATCCTCACATTACTATGATAGAAGGTACCGTGTTTGAGAATGATCTTATTACCTTGTTCTGGGCCACTTGAAGTTTTTACACATAGATTTGGATGTACCGCCATACCATGATGAGATAGAATGGTCAAACAGAGGACTAAGGCAGTGAAAAGGGTCTTTTTTTTTGAAATCAAAAAAAGTTGCTGCCTATAGAGAAATTGTAATCGGAATTGATTTATGATAACATGGAAGCATTAGATCCCCAGAAAGGGTACTGTCCAAATCAAGACCCAACTAGTTAACCGACTGGTTGGCGTTAATAGTGGCCCAAGGACAAGTAATGAAAAAGTTTCATATTGCTTTAATCTGGTTTTGTCCAAAATAAACTTAAAAACCCTCAGTTTTCCCCATGTGAAGGGGAGTTGTGTCAACCAGCCACGTGTTACATTCTCTAAATATTTTCAGGAAACTGGGATATTTAAGGGGGATTTATCTGAGACAGAAGAGCACTGTCGTCAGCATATTGGAGCATCAAACCATAACGGAACATAGGCATGTCGTTTACATAACGCAAAAATAGAGAGGCCCCAATATTGCGTGCCCTGAGGAACTCACATGTAAGCTCTCTTGGTGAAGAATTAACCCCATTAATATTGACAATGTGGGGTCTATTTGACAGATAGGATTTCAACCATGATGTTAGATTTAACACCAAGAGCCTTTAAAATCGTTTTAACAAGGATATCATGGTGACGCTGTTTTTTTCCCCAAAGGCTTTTTGAATATCCAAGAGAACCATTCCTGTGAATTTCCCCTCACTAATCCGGTCTCTAATATAATCCTGATAATCAATGAGCAGAGTGTTGTTTGAACTTGCCACAAAACCTGACTGAAATTTGAAAGAAGGTGATTTTTAGTGAGATAGTCATTAAGTTGAACGAAAATGCTTTTTCTAGGATTTTGGATGGAACGGATAAAACACTCACTGGTCTATAATTCCCAGCATCAAGCTTACTCTTCTTTTGTGACGAGGGTTTCACCTTAGCTGATTTATGCTATCAGGAAGACTTCATTTTATGAAAGGTTAATAATGTGAGTCAAGGGAAAATTGAACAACTCCCAGCAGCTTTTAAAAAACGAGCAGGTATGTCATCCCCAAAGACCAGTACTTTTACTGATACAAATTCAAAATTTCCTTCAGCACAAAATCGGTACTGCTTCTTGATTGAAAAGAGTCAGTCTGAATGTGTTCATAAAAAAAACTTCGAACACTTACGAACATTACCAGATTCGCCACTTTTTCCCACCATGATGACAATGGACATCACAGGAATAAGCATTGCAGATCGAGGTCATCAGCTCGGAAGTTTCAACATTCGGTGTGCGGGACATGACTTTCATTCATAACTGACAGTCAGGCGTCCATCGTGTGCTAAAACAAGACCTCAAAGAAGCTGAAAGATATGTAATCCACATGGTAGCTTACCCACTTTGCCGAGGTCGCTGTCCCTCACTATATGGTTTATTCATTAGTTCATTAAAGGTGCAACAAAGGGATTTCAAGTCCTCCAGATTTTTTGTGATATATAGTGATTTCATAGATTATAGGTCCTAAATAAGAATTGTGATGTCCTAGAACTCCAATAGGAATTCCCCATTTTGTGTCGCTCTCCTAAGGCAGGAAGACACTAGGGATCACTTTGTCAAATGTTGTTTTGTCTGTTGTTGATGTCTGTTGATGTCTGTTGTGAAAAAGGGTTAACATTTGCATGTAATATCCACATCCTTTGATGGATTTAAACCAAATTTGGGCCACAGGCTGCGCAACATGTCATCCCCACATGGTTGATGAGGTCAAAGGTCACATCCAAGGTCAAAGGTCATGTGAGGCAGTTGTAAAATAGGCTGAAAATTTAAAATTGACCTTCATATGAAAAGTTGAAGTTCATGGAACCAAACTTGACTCCGTAGGTGCAACAGGGCATCCCCCACTTGTTGAATGAGGTCAAGGTCACCTGCCAAGGTCACAAGCATGTGATCGGTCCAGGTTGAAAATAGGCTGAAAATGTAAAATTGACCGCAATATGAACAGTTGAAGGTCATTGGAACGCTAACTTGAATCATAGGTGCCACATGGCATCCCCCACTTGGATTATGAGTCAAAGGTCACATGCCAAGGTCAAAGGCATGTGCGTTCAACGTTGTAAAATAGGCTGAAAATGTAAACTTTACCTCATATGAAAAGTGTGAAGTCAATTGAACCAAACTGACTCCATAGGTGCCACATGGCATCCCCCACTTGTTGAAGAAGTTCAAAGTCACATGCCAGGTCAAAGATCATGTGAGGTCAAGTTGTAAAATAGGCTTGCAAATGTAAAATTGACCTCATATGAAAAGTTGAAGTTCAATTGAACCAAACTTGAATCATAGTGCAACATGGGATCCCTCATTTGTTGATGAGGTCAAAGGTCACATACCACTGTTCAAAGGCCATGTGAGGTCAGTTGTAAAATGGGTTGAAAATGTAAAATTGACCTCATTTAAAAGTTGTGAAGTCAATTGGAACCAAACTTGAATCATAGGTGCACCATGGGAATCCCTCATTTGTTATGAGGTTCAAAGGTCATGTTAGTTCTATCATTCACTAACCGCGCCGGCAGGCGACAACAAGCGCCGGCCGAAGCGACCGATGTTGGATTATTTATTTGGTACAGAAATAACTTTAAAAAAGAAAACTAAGGTGATTTGTAATGCTAATATTTCAATAGAAAACATAGGCTGGAATTCGTATTTGGCTCCTTATGAAATTAGAAAATTTCACCATTTTTGTACCAAAAGAAACGTTCTTAGCTTAATCATTTCAGATGGGGGGATACCTTTGATTGAGCAATCTTAACACACAGTACAAAAAATCAGAATTTACCATATTTTTTAGGGACTCCTGTTATTTGAAATCTCTTGTGCACCTTTAAAACAAACCTACTGTACCAAAAATGCTCAACTTCAGGCCTGAAAAATAAGCGGACAGTTTGGCTCCTTGAAATGTTTTTTGCATGTAGAAACTGTGTGAACTTCATTTGTACTACGTTACGGAGTTATTCTAGCAGGACGGGAGACCTCTGACCAATGGCACCATGTTAGTGACGAAGGCCTGCCGGTGTGTGGAGATGGCCAGATCAAGCGTTATGAGATACTATGGACGGCTATGCTGAAAGATACATGGCCACAAAAACACTATCCCCAATGGTAAGCTCCTGGACGTGTGTGCTCAACCTTCCTAACATTTGTTTTCAAATTATTTTGCTTGAAGCACATTAAAGAGTTTGCACCCAATGATTAACCACATTTGTCTTTGTTTCATAGCAAGGCCCCCGTTGCCAATAAGTTATGAAAATCCGAAATTTCATTTGAATCCAATATATAATTTATCATAATCAAGTCGAACCCTCGGTTTTCATCCCCCTTTACACCACATTTCACTGACTAGATCTTGTATCATGCCCTCGGAGCACGTTTGCACACCGATCAGACTCGTGTCAAGTAAGGAACGCGCTTGCGAGACCATGCATCATGACAACAATAATCCAAAAATTCGTGTTTTCTTTTTTGACGTAAATCACCGCTCTAATTTGGTGAATTTTTAGCCAAGATTGGCCGATGTTGGTCTACCCCTTAGGTTAGGTTAGAACAAATTTTTGGGCCATAATTGTTTCACATACACTAAACAAAACTCAGAAGACATAGATTCATAAGTTTGTTTGTGAATCATGGAAAAAGTGGGTCAGGTTCTTCAGGTGTGGATTGATGGGGGTCGGAAGGCACCTGGGGGGAAACCAAGGTCAAAAAGGTCATCTGAGTCTGTTCAAGAACTGCCATCTGCCACAGGGGAGACACAAGTTTACTTGCAGGTGAGTGTGCCCCTCGCCCAATAACCGACTTCTCAAGTATTCGACTAGATTATAATCCGCGAATATTACCCACAAAACCGGCCTAATAATAATAACAACATGAAAACAAAGTACTGTATTACAATTACAATGGGCCCTGAATAGACGTAATAATCTCCTGTAACTTAAGCAAGTGCATATTATGCCCTGTTAGCACATTAACAGGAAAGGGTTCAGCAAAATATTTTTTTTGCAAATAAAATGAGAAAAGTTCAAGGCTTGTAATGATACCAAAATCTCAGATTTCATGGCGTGAGTGGTGGACACAAGCTGAGGATTGGCGAGATAGTACCACTTTAAAGAGACACAAGCACATTTTGGAAAGAGTGCACATTAAATTTTCTTTTCAAAACTGATATTTGCTCTCAGGGTTATCTGATTATAAGTCCAAATCGCCACCCTTATGTGTAAACCGAACGATTTTTGGGTCGGGCATGACTCGCTAAAAATGAAAATCTCAATGGACAGAAATAAATTTCCAATTTACCAATAGACACCATAATTCTAGAATTTGCAGTGCTAAAAAATTATGTTTCCAATCTTACCAAACCCCAAAATTACAGAAAATTTTGTGTTAAACCCCCCAAATATTCACCTAAGACCACATAATTTGGAACATTGGGAAATTATGGGGTCCAATAAACTCATGTTAAAGTGGGAACCCAGAGGGTGTTTTGAATTAATTCCATAATGCATTGCAATGTACCTATACTGTACTGTATTAAGCACATGTCAGTACATAGGGATAAAAAGTGTTCCAAAAGTTCAAGAACCACAAGACATTTCATGATTATGCAAAAAATCCCCAAGTACTAATGCTTTGTAGGCTAAAATGAGCATAAAAGTCAGATGTGTTAAGAATAGGATTTTTGTGGGTCACATGATCCTATTGAGGCAAAATTTCCCAAAACTAGTGCATTGTGGGATTGTCTCATACACCCTCTGGTGGGAACCCATGATTGATACAGGCAACCCATGAGACTTTGACTATATTTGTCTCCAAATGTTTTGTCTACATTATAGATGGGGATTACTTCTGCTACACTCGCCATGAACCCATTGGTGTGTGCGGTGCCATTATTCCATGGAACTTCCCAGTAGAAATGGCTTGCTGGAAGATAGGACCAGATCTCTGCTGTGGTAATACCATGATCATCAAGCCAGCAGAACAAACTCCGCTAACTGCCCTCTATTTGGCATCAATCATAAGGAGGTTGGTTTCTTTGAGGTTACTAGATTTGTACTACGTAGTGTGCAGTGCACGCTTTAGAAAACGTGGGTTCGAAAAATCGCCAAATCGGCACCAAAGCGTGGATTTGAGGAGTTGAAAGGTTAAAATGTGTTGTATTCATAAAAAGTGTACAAAAAGTAGGTAGTTCGTATCTGTACCTAGCTGAAAAACTGTGAAAACGAATGCAATGCTGGACCTATACTTACGCTCATTTTTTTTCTGTCTTGTTTGCGAAACTCGAGGAATACTACAGTGCAATATTTCTTGTAATTGAAAATCTAGACAAAAACTTGTTAAGTCAATGATCAAATTGAAGCATTCTAAAATAAGATTTTTTGATTGTTTGGTTATTAATGTGAATACCACCCACGAATGGATATCGCCATGAATGTCATTGATGGTGTGTAATAATTACCAGCTTGCAGCGGGGCAGTTCGTAACCAACAGGCCTTCCGTAATAAACAAGACAGTGGGATATCCACTGGTCTCATGATTCTGTAAGCGCTATAGGAATTTTGGGAGTATTAACGGGGTTGCCACAGGAGATCAATATTCAGGGGTCCCTAAAAAAATCGAAAGTACTGATTTTTGCCACTGATTAAAAAGCTTTCCATTAAAAAATATCCCCATCTGAACGGATTAAGCTGAGAAGTTTATTTGGTACCAAAATTGTGAAATTCTTCAAATTTCTATAGGAGCAAATACAAAAATTCCGCTTATGTTTTTCGTGAAATATAGAAAATTTTAAAAATTATCTTTTTTTTCTATTATTTTTGAGAAATTTCTGTAGCTAAATACAAGGTAAGAATATACTGAGTGTCTAATCTATAGAATTACTATTACTGGCACTTATTTGGGTGCCTCAAAAATCACTCGTGTTGACCTTTAAGGGGATGTTTCATTTGACTAATTGACACCTTAGAACTTTAATTTTTGTTTGTGATAGCATTGTAAAAAGGAATAATTATACTTCCGGGTGCAACTCAGACACTTCGTCCAAGGGTTACGTGCTCACTTTGTAACATTTTAAAGTTTCTTGGAAGATTTGTGCCAATTATATGAATTTTGAATATGATTTTCTTTAACAGAGTGCATGTCTAATAAGAACAAATACATTAAAGGTGATTGTTCCGATTTATGTGTATTGTGTTTCTACTTGATATGAGGACCTGGCCTTGCACATACACCCCATTCAAGTAACGTGGGAAACCAAACTTGTGTGTTTGATGGTAGAAGCAATATGCATGTTGCAAAGCCCTAGTCAAGTACTGTGCTATAGTAGATCCAACACCATCATGTCAACTCTAGTACTTTTCCGAAAGGTATGGGCATTGGGAATGAGGGGCATGTGCAAGGGTGGAAGTAAAGTCCACACTAATCTATTGAACAGTGAGTCTGACACGCGAGAAAAATCAATTCTATGTTTAATGAAACCATTCAAGTCAATGTAAGCGCATTGAATAGCTATTTTAATTATCCAAAACATTCTGAATAATAGCATTGCTCAGATGGTATTCATTACTGTATACAGGCCTAGAGTTGAAGTTACTGACTTTTGAGGCCGTGTTTGGATATGAAGGAAAACAAGTCTTGTAAAAAATGAGTCAACATGAAGGATAGATTATCTTAGTTCGTCATGAAACAGGTGAATCGGACACATATTTCTTTTTTTTTGTGTTTTTTTGTTTTTGTTGTATTTTTTGCCTCCTCTCCCAAATAATCGACGCTGTTCAAAACTTTCCTCCGGTGACCCACGATGGGTTGGGATTGAATCTTTGACTCTAATATAATTGATGGTTTCCAATAAAACGGCGGGTTTTTGTTTATTGATTTTGAGAATGAAAGGGATTTTGAGGGCTCAAAATTCAGGACGATAATGAGAAAAATATTGTCTTTCATATGATATCAAATCGTACTACTTCCGGGTAAATCGGGTGGGGGGGGGGGGGGTCCAAGCGATTAGGGGAACTGCCCTTAAGAATAAATCAGAATCCCAACCTGATTAATTGGATTTTTTGGTTTTCTACAGAAACCTTCATTCCTGAAGTTTTGCTATGGGCCCATGAATATGATAAAGGGACGTAGTCTGAGAACTGAGTCTAGGCACATTGGGTTGAATTCAAGCAGATTTTTTGGGGGGGGGGGGGGTGGGGGGGGGAGCAACGGGAGAGGCACTATACTTTCCAGAGGGGTGGAAAGCATATATTAAAATTTGTTAATATAGTAAGGCCTAGGGTGATTTAAAGGGAAATTGGCGGGGGTGATCTTGGATGTGCAGGAAATTCACTAATTTTTCCGGGGGGGGGGGGGGGGGGGAGGCCCGGGGCAAAGGGAGGGCACATATAGGTCAGAGGGGAAAGCATATATTAAAATTTGTTAAATATAGTATAGGCATATGTTGCTTTCACTGTAAATTGGTAGTTCCTGTGATGCAGAAATTCAATAATTTTTCTCAAAAATTGGGGGGGGGGATTTATTTTTTGGTAAATTAAAAATTGTGCACGGGCAAGTACTCTAACCACTAGGCCATGCTCTCCGGTTACTAAATTCTGAAAGTTGTATTTTCAAATAACAGTTTGGAAATTGGAAAGCAAACTATTAGCAAAAAAATCTTAGCCCATCAAAAAATTATTCGGTACACCCCCCTCCTCCTACCTAACATTTATGGCGTAATTCAAAGCTTTTGCCCCAATTCAAAAAGTCTTTACTGCCCACGTACATTACACCTTTTTTATTTAGAGCATTTTTGATGTATTTACTGTAGGCGGTTTTCCCACCAGGTGTTGTTAACATTAACCAGGCTATGGGCCTACGGCTGGTGCAGCCATCTCTGAACACATGGATGTTGATAAGGTAGCCTTCACTGGGTCTACAGAGGTAAGTCACTAGGGGCAGAAGAACAAGGTTGTGTATCCCCCTTTTTGAAGCAAGCAAAAGTGTACCATTGAAATGCAGAGAGCAGAATAAATTAACAGCTCAGGCCTCCCTCAATTAAAAAAAAATGTTCCACCACATATCGTCGGCCGCGCCACATACTGACGTATTTGCAAAATACGCATTTCGAGAAAAACGGCTTGAAGATTTTGCAATTTAATTTCACCAGACCATTAAGTAAAGCAGATATTCAATTAAAACCTAGTTGAAATGCCAAGCAAGTTAAATTTCAAATATTATTAACTAATCATAACTTCCAATTGACTTTAGATATCCGAAAAAAATTATGTTTAAATAAAATATGTTACTATGTGAATGAAAACGACAAATAGCAATTTCAACATGTAAATATAAAATACAATGCGAAAATACATCGTGATGTGTGTGTTTGCACATATATCGCTAGGTAAAAATGACCAAAACAGCAATTCTACCATGAACTGAAAAAATATGTTGCACAAAGTACATCACTATGTGAAATGGCGAATGCTTCAAAATGCAGATACTACGTTATGGGCCTGTGCAGAATAGATTTTCGACAAATACATTGTTATGTGATGCGGACAATTTAAAGTTTTGCAAATATGTCATAATTAGTTAATTAATACTTTACTAATTAAGCCACTTTGAGGTTTGAAATTTGGTGAATTTGTAGAGTAGTACAAACAAATGTATATGCCAAATTTCTCCAAAAGTCCAAATGTTGAATTCGCCACTAAGTGACGCGGCCGACGATATGTAGGTTCTAAGCACATTTCTGGTAACTTATAACATTGAAACGTCAATTACGGCATTTAAGTGCAAGTCAATCTGAAGTTCTGATATAAGGTTCAATTTAGAAATTAGCTGTGTAGGAAGAATAATTGACACAAGGTACATTGTGCTCTCGAGCGTCTACAAAATCTGAAGAAACCTTTTATACTGATGGGGGACCTCAGGTGTTATGATTTGCATATATGTGACCAAAAACATGTGAAAGGGGTGGTTTTGTTGATTGAGTAAATAAAAAGGCCCAAATTGGCAATTTAAAACAAAAAATAAGGTAGTTTTAAAATGTATTCATATTAAGGATATTTTCTGAAATATTTTCTTTAATTTCTCTAAAATCCATTTTGGTTTCCAAATAAGCATTTGGTCTGTACAAATTTCACTGATTTTATTTGGTTTGTACAAATTTCACCGATTTCATTCAACTTTGCATGGTATACCCATCCTTAGCTCATGTTCACACTGTTTTGCATTCGGGAGGTCTCTTTATATATTATTCGATTGTTGTATCTCAGATTTCTAGCAGTGAGAAGAAATAATGTAAAACTTTTTTTGGGAATTAATCCGTGTATGTGTTGTTGCACCCATTATAGATTGGCAAAATTATCCAGCAGGCAGCAGGAAAGAGTAATCTCAAACGGGTTTCCTTGGAGATGGGAGGAAAAAGCCCGAACATCATCTTTTCTGACTGTGACTGTAAGTTGCCAGCATCAATGTGGCATTTAATTCCTGAGGCCTAACGAGTCAATTTGATCTGGTAATTTAGGGTTAAATGATGTGTTAAGGTCCATGGCCCAATCCCTAATAGCATCGTCCCCAGGAGGGACACCAGAATTTACCGGAAGAGGTCAAAATTTTGATCTCAGAAGAAGTACCATTTTTCTCATTACCCTGTGAAATTTTAGGTAAACAAAAGTTTGGTTTTGAAGTTATATAAAAGAAAATTGCCCACTTGGTCGACCAATATTAATTTGACAAGAGTTACTCTAGGGGCTTGCCAAAGTCCACGTTTTTAGCCCTCACATCACAACGGATGAAATATGAGCGCAAAAAACTTTACAGATGGGGTTTTGTGGTAAAGTCCATCTATCAAAATGAAAACTTCCTATCCATATCCATATCCGGGGCTTAGGTCACTCACGAAGGAGGAACCCTCATTAGAGTGCTTCCAACAAAATCTCAATCTTTGGCCATTATTGTCCAAGTTGGACCAAGTTGTTTGTCATTTCGTCTCTCCACCTAGTTTTTGGACGTCCTGGCTTTTTGGTACCATTCTCGGGGGGGGTCCACTCTGTCACTCGGTTGGTCCAACCCGTTATCCTGCAGTCTAGCAACATGGCCTGCCCATCTATTGGAACCATCATATGCCAGTCGTAAATCAGCCAACTACTGGCTGTGATCGGATCCAGCAGTTTCTCTATTTATCTTGGAGTCTGATTCCAAGCATGATTCGCTCCATCTTCTTCTGTGAAACTGCAAGCATCTCCAATCGTGGTGTTCTCAAAAGCCATGTTTCCTGCCGTATGTTAATAACAGGAAGGAAGGTATTCATTGAACACCTTTCTCTTCGACTCCATTACTTGGCTCGTATTTTCTGTGTTTTCCACTTTTGCAAATGTGCCAGCCTAGGCCAATTCTCCTATTGATCTCAGGCAGTAAGTTCACACATCACGCTCACTGTCTTCAAAGGGAGGTGTAGCTGTTGACCTATTCAATGACTTTCCCGAGTCTACAGTTATCTTGGATTTCCTGTGTGGTATTAAACATCACTTTGATGTTCCCAACATGCAGCTGAGTCCGACAGTTTGTGGTTTGCTGTGAATGTCATTTAGGATAGAAGTAAACTTAAAAACATAGGGCCATCCTTACCTTTAACCAATCAGAGATATGGTAAGAAAACGCTTAAGTGCATATATGTGGTATTCCGTAGGCTCATGTTGCATCATGTAATGAACCAATCGAGATACTGGTTTGGTAGGATAGACCTCGGGGGTTAACAAAGGTGACTCCTATGCAGGCTTCAATAGTTACCCTTGTACCCATACTTAGTCTTCACGTAATTCGCCTTGCATTTAATTTCTTGGTTCAAGATTGGTATTAAAATCCCACCCTTGAATTGTTCTGAAAATATATTTAGGATCATCCACTGTCTTCACCCATTGTTAGGTCAGGATTCACCTCAGATCCAGTTGGTTCTGTAGTAGTTAAAGGCAAAGATTCACCTACAAACAAGAAACTACTTCCAAGGGTTGTTTTGAAAATAAAAAAGACCTGTCAAAGTGTAGAGGTGGTAATATTTTGGTTAGTGGAAGATTATTAGTGAATTTTCACATTACCTTGAGGGGTTAGGTTGACACTAGGACATTATAGGCAATTGGCCCTTTCTGCATGAGGGTGTTAAAAGCAGTAGTATGCAATTGACAATGACTAACCTAGCCAATATTCTACATTAATGATTAAAAAAATAACAAAAATGGTGGCAGCTACTGACCACTAATAAAAGCATCTTCGACATCACCAAAGCCACTAGTTTTACTTACTTCATGGCAGGAAAGGTCAGAATCGTGATTGCATTCAAGACCGCGCTTAATATGAATTATTTTATTCAAGCATTCTTGAGGTAAACCTTCCTTGGAGGGCCACGATCATGAAGTGTGTGATGTTCATGTGACGCCCGAAATTTGATCATGATTAAAGAGATGAATGTGGAGACTTGTGCAAGAAAATAGAGATTTCCTACAAAGAAAGCACAACATTCTTATCCCTTTTTAACCATTTGGCTTTGAATTAACAATTTTAATTTTTGAATATTATTTGTAACTAATATTTATTTGATGAACCTAATCAAAATTGTGATTATTAAAGATTTCCTAAGCATTTAGCAGTTTCTGGTTAGCAGATTGTTGCTAATAAATATTTTGAACAAGCAGTAGTAGTATATTAATCATAAAATAATTGGATGATCCATTGCTTTGCGCTTTTTTACTTCCTTGTAAAATAAAAACTATCATGCATTCTCCAATTAAAAAAACTAAAAATCTTCCATAAGTAGTATTTTAATGCTGTTTTTAAATTTCATCTTCATGTTTAATTAAACTTACTCCAGTGAGTCTATTTCCTGAAACAATCCCATATAATTACCTATTATGCCTTTTATCAACTCAGTGGACTATGCTGTCGAGGAGAGTCATGAGGCGCTGTTCTTTAACATGGGGGAGTGCTGCTGTGCCGGCTCAAGAACATTCGTCCAGGAAGACATTTATGACGAGTTTGTCAAAGAGAAAAGAGCGTCGCCAGAGCCAAACGGCAGGTAGTGGGGACCCAGATGACGGACAAGGACTGAAAATGGACCACAGGTTACAGGGAATTGCCATAGATAATGATGAAGCTAAATGTGTTTGTGCAAGAAGGTTTTTCAAGAAGTCAAGAGCTGCTTTTGTCAATCCAGCCTTTGTGCATTTAATTGCCACCACAATTTATAGGCAAATTCTGTGAAAAAGAGCAAACAGCATCACACAAATCAATCTTTGATACATTCCTCTACCACTATTCAGTGATGTCCGCAAAAAGATTTGGTGGTCACACAAACTGCAAGCACAGACTGTTAGGTGGTCCCATAGTTGGCTCACGGGTGATTTGGTTCGGTCACAAGCAATGGATTTTTAAATGTACCAGGGCAAAAACGACGGCACATAACGGATATGCGTGTCAAAGGTTATTATGACATCACCTACACTGAGGGAGAGAAATTGAATATGGAATGCAATTGTATTTTTGGTTATAAAAATGAAACAAAGAATAGATGAGTTGACATATGACATCATTTGCTCACTTCTTCATTGCATTGTGGTTCCTACTGCATAAATTCTGATCCAGTCCGGATCAGATATCTTTATTAAGTGGGATTGCCCGATTTTAAAAAAGGAAATGAAGTTTTCATCGTGATAGATTGGCCTTCAACCCAAAAACCAAAAACCCCACCTGTAATGGTTTCGCAGCCGATATTTCAATGGTTTTTCATGTTAGAGCAGAAAACGTGATTTCGTAGCCCATTAGAGTACTGTGTAAATTAATCTTGGTCACCCAAAATGGGAAGGGGTGTACATGTCGCTCATTACGTCCAAACCAAACATCATTTGGCCCTAAGATTTCACAGGTTAAATGAGAAAAATCGTAGCTTCTTCTGATAACCAAAATGTTGACCATGGACCTTTAAATTTTGGTTGGTCTACGGTATATAAATCCCAAGATTTTTTGTGATGTCTTGGCAATCAATTTGCCGTATACATACCACCAGTGGAGTGTGATTGGTTATAAAATGATGCATGTTGGATCCACTCACGTAAAATCCATAATCAGTCATTTTTTTTTTCCAAATTCAAAATGCCATTGTCCTCTACATTGCTATTGTGAATTCATATCAAAACCTTATATTGCTGTCTTTGTAAAAACCTGACCCTTAGCCATTTTAAAGCATTCCTTAAAAGATGCATTTACCGATCTGTTTTCTAGACTTAAAAAAAAAAAAGTCGGATTCCAAATATTAGTAAACAAAGCATAAAAATCAATCCATTTCCTGACACATATTACGCTTCGCCACTTACAGGGGACTTTGTAAACTATAACATCTCAATGCAACGTTGCAAAAAAAATGCACTTTTGATGAAAAATAGGGGGCGCGATTTTGTATATTTGGGAAAAATCGCTGATAGTGGCTTTAAAAGTGTGGGTGACCCGAAAAGGTAGATGTGGTCCCAACATTCAGTGCCGCAAAAATCATTAACCTGAGCTGATTTCCTTTACACCAATGTTGACTGAATATATGCATTTCCCTTCTGAGACGTGGAATGCCCCAAAATACCTATTTTAGCACCCTACAAAAAAAGAAATGGCCTCAACCAGTGACCCCAGGTCACAACCCTGTCGGCCATTACTCAATTCCGTTTTGGGTGGGGCCGCCATAAAACGGACGCTTGTACATCGCAGCTCTGTTCTTAGCATCCAAACTATCTGAGATATTTGATACTAGACTGTTGTCTCTCCACGGAATATTCCTAACTACTATAACCAATACTATCTGGATATATTACTGGTTTATATACTGGATTTATAAGGCTCTATTTGGACGGAATAAACGGGACTTTTACGCCCGTCGGAGAGTTTTTATTGTGTATCCTTTTTTTATTTGCCGCCGATGCGGTCCATGTGATCTGTGGTAGCGGGAAAAAA